>UESW01004585.1:191923-222144 GCA_900491605.1 Calamus simplicifolius | reverse complement strand
GATCTCTCGGATCTGCCAGTATCCGCAAGGTCGGTGGACGGTTTTATGCATTAAAAGCTCGCGATCCGGGGTCAAAAGTAATCTTTTGGCATGCGTCATGGTTCGGGCGACGTGCCTGGCGTGCATTGGGGGGCATTGTTTTCATCTCAGGAGGCCATGTGGTGGCGTAGACTTGGCGTTTTAAGTCCCGAGGCTTTCTGATAGCTGTTCCCGGCTCGCCTCTGCTTATAAAAAGGGGAAAGAGGGGTGTGTTGGGCCATACCAAAATTTTCTTTCCTGTGAATCATGAAGATACTCGTGATGCCTGTTTCTCCAAGGTTTTGCGGGAGGACCGAGCTTGTCCCCTGGAAGTCGCCGCTATCCCCCGGATAGCTGGGGTGACAAAGGAGCCGCTGGGGGTGGCTTGCCCTCAAGAAAGGACCTTCAGAGATCGTATGGAGAGCGCACAAGAGGTCCGCAGGGATCGCACGGAGAGCGCACATATACGCTTCCCGTGTGTCCTTTGTGGTTCCCCCTTGGGGACGTACGGTAGGAAGTGTACGCGGGCTCCCCATGACTCGTGAATTTCTCCTCCTCCCCTGGTGGATTCCTGGGCTCGTCCGCCTAGGGAATCTTTCGCCACATGGGGAGGGGGTGATGGTGTGTCGCCCGCAGGTACCTTGCCTTTGAGTTTGGGCAAGGTGGAGCGGTACACACCCGGTTTGGGGGAGCGTTCTGGCGCCAGGGCCTGCGAGCTTCCTTTCTACTCGTGGGGGGCCTCTTGGTTGGGTGGTTTGGGGTAATATCCCGTCCACCCTTTCTGATTATTTTGATATCCCGGTTGGGTCGCCGAGATATCATTATTTACCGAAGCTGGCCGCAACGGTTGGTCCTGTCGTCCGCCCATTATCGGCTCGGGCTGACCGTTCGTGGTTTGTCTGATTTGTCGGTCCGGACGCCGGAGCATCACAGTTGCCCGGATCTGCTTTGGAGCAGTTTGCCCGAGTTTTGTACCCGTCTTTATTTTATGCATTTCAATGCTCTTGTAATGCCTCTCAGGCGGTTGTAATCGGTTTCGATGGCAATGAAATAAAGAAAGTTTTGTTCTTTTTCTTAATTTCTGTCTCTTTTGCGCCAAGAGTTGTTGTTGTTGGCGACGAAACGAGGCATAAGGACATCTCGTTCGTTTTTGGACGAGGATCCCGCGCTATCCGAGCCAGTCGGGGCTCGTAAGCCGCCCAAATCCAGACGAAAATTTGGAGATTGTTCGGCGGTAGAACATATTCCTTGACTCTGGCTGAAGCTCGGAGATTTATTACTCGACCTTATTGGGGTTCGGAGATTTGTGGCCCGGCCCTGCCGAGGTTCGAGAATGGTTACTCGGCCCAGCCGAGGTTCGGAGAATGGTTACTCGGCCCAGCCAAGGTTCGGAGATTTAGAGCTTGGAGAGATGACTTAGTCGCCACCGTGAGTCATGATACCTGGTCCCTGTGAGACTCGGTGAGGAGTGTCAAGGCGGAACGGGCGCGCATGGGTACGCCCATCATTTATGATTTGGCCACTCCCGAGGGAGTGAATTATCGTCAGGTGCCGGCGCTCTTTCTTTTTCACATTTTCCAAAGGGCGGCCGATTTGAGGCAGCTTGGAGGAGTATTGAGGCATTTACTGCGAGGGCCCGGCAGATCGGGTGGAAGCCTGTTTCTAGAGAAGGAGGGGAGTTCCCGAACAGTTCGTCGACGCTTACCGATCTTCCTCGGGAGGGGGCACGGCCCTTCGGGTCCTGTGGTCGCCAGTTAAAGCAGCGACACATGGCAAATTCCCATGGTCGGTATTTATGACCCGACCATTGAGATACTCGCCTGAGGAGTATAAATACGGATGAGGGGTGCCAGTATTCACCATCCTTTTGGTAGTCTTCTCAACACTCTCGACATGGCTTTTCAAGGTGGAGAGCAATCATCTAATAGATTAGGCGTAGTGATCAAGCCTAGGGCTCCGAGGGGGTCGCCCCACCGTCGTGGTTGATGGCCTGGCCCTGGCATCAGCCTTCGCAAGCCACGAGTGGCTTGAGAAGGTAGTTGAGGAGTATCTTGCCGTCTCTGCGAGGGAGACCGAGGCCCTTCACCGGGTCGTACATCGGCAGGAGGAGGAGATTGCATCCCTTCGCCAGCAAGTTGCCAGAATGTCCCGCCTTGTGGAAGACTCGACAGCTCCTGGGGGAAGGCGTTAGGTCCCTGCGAGGGCCACTTTCTTTCTTTTTGTTTTTTCTCCTTCTTTTTTGTATTTACTTTTCTAATCAATGAAAAAGCCTTTTTTGACAACCTCTTATTCTCTGAGATCGTCGTTAGCTCAAAGAAGAACCATTCGTTTCTGTTTGAATAGTCGGGGAGCCTGGGTGGCTTCATTGGTTTACGCACTGAGTCATGGCTTTGTTTGAGACATGCATTTTGGGCGATAGGTTATAGGGGCATTGCCCAGGGATTTTAGCAGGGGGGATTTCCCGACTTTGCCTGGGGTTCACGGCCGGTCATGTAGGGCCCACCGAACCTTTTAGGGGTTTGCTGGAGGTGCATACTTTGTGTCTGTTGACGGTTTTGCACAGTGTGCTTTTCAAACTGGTTGAAGTTCTGGGGACTGTTTAGAAGTCCTTCGGCTTTAATCGGGGCTCGCGTACTTTGTTTTTTTGCCAGGACTTTAGTTCGAAAATTATTGCTCGGCCCTGCCGAGGTTCGGAGAATTCTTGCTCGGCCCACCGAGGTTCGAAGAATTATTGCTCGGCCCAGCCGAGGTTTGGAGAGTGGTTGCTCGGCCCAGCTGAGATTCGGAGAGTGGTTGCTCGGCCCAGCCGAGGTTCGGAGATTTATTGATCGTCCCAGCCGAGGTTCAGAGATTATTTGCTCGGCCCAGCCAAGATTCGGAGATTAGTTGCTCGGCCCAGTCGAGGTTCAGAGAATTATTTGCTCGGCCCAGCCAAGGTTCGGAGATTTATTGCTCGGCCCAGTCGAGGTTCGGAGATTAGTTGCTCGGCCCAGCCGAGGTTCGGAGATTTATTGCTCGGCCCAGCCGAGGTTCGGAGATTAGTTGCTCGGCCCAGCGAGGTTCGAAGAATTATTTGCTTGGCCCAGCCGAGGTTCAGAGATTAGTTGCTCGGGCCAGCCGAGGTTCGGAGAACTTTCCTCCTTGAACAGGTAACTCGGTCGTGCCAAGGATTAGTGAGCAGCATCTGTTTCTTTTCACGATTTTTGGTGATATAACTTGTGGTGATTTATGTCATTAATTATAAAACATTGTGCCAACAAAAATTTATGGGAGCGGGCCTGTAGAGGGCGTACCCTACTGGTAGTACTTGCGGAGATTGTCCGAATTCCATGTCCGAGGGATGAATCTTCCGCTTAGATCTTGCAGCTTGTAGGTCCCCGGTCCAACAATCTCCGCTACTTGGTAGGGGCCTTCCCAGTTTGGTGCCAGCTTTCCTTGCTCCAGCGGTTTGGAGACAGATGCTTTCCGGAGGACGAGGTCGCCAGGCAAGAAAGCTTTCCCTTTGACTTTGGAGGCATGGTAGCAGGCCACCCTCTGCTGATAGGCAGCCACTCTGATCCGAGCTTTCTCTCTAACCTCCTCTATCAGGTCGAGGTTGGTGCGGAGCTTCTCCTCGCTGGCTTCCTATGAGTAGCTTTCCACCCGCAGCGAAGGGAGACCTATCTCCACTGGGATAACGGCCTCTATACCGAAGGCCATCCGGAATGGGGTTTCTCCTGTGGGTACTCTTGGGTGGTGCGGTAGGCCCACAGGACATGGTGCAACTCGTCTGCCCACCTGCCTTGGGCCCTGGAGAGCCGAGCTTTGATCCCTTGAAGCAAAGTCCGGTTGGTTACTTCGGCTGCTCCATTGGCTTGCGGATGCCCGACCGAGGTAAGGTGGTGATGGATCCCGTGCTCTTCGCAGAACTGGCGGAACTTTGGATTATCGAATTGCCTGCCATTGTCAGTGATTATAGTGTGTGGGAGGCCGAAACGACAGATGATGGACCTCCATACGAAATCCTTGGCCCGTGCTTCGGTTATTTGTGCAACTGCCTCCGCCTCGACCCATTTAGTGAAATAATCGATGGCGATGAATAGAAATTTCCGTTGTCCCGTGGTGAGCAGAAACGGGCCGAGGATGTCCATCCCCCACTTGGCAAAGGGCCAAGCGGAGGATACGAGAACCATGTTGGCAGAGGGGAGCCTCTGAATGCTTGAGTGCCTTTGGCATGGGTCGCAAGCTCGGACAAGGTCGTCTACATCCTTCTGCATGGTCGGCCAATAGTAGCCTTGACGTAGCACCTTGTGACATAGGGACCGGCTTCCCAGATGGTTGCCGCAAATCCCCTCATGCACTTCGCGGAGGGCATAATCCGCTTCAGACGGGCGAAGACATCTGAGCAATGGCATGGAGAAGGACCGTTTGTAGAGCTGATCGTCGATCAACACATAATGGGTGGCCTGCAGCTTTAGCCTTCTGGCTTCTCTCCGGTCGGACGAAAGTGACCCTTCTTTGAGGTACCTCAGAATGGGGTCGAACCATGATGGCTTGGCCTCAACTTGCATTACTCGGTCGGCTTCCGCGATGCTGGGTCTCTCTAAGATCTCCAAGTGAAATTTTTGCTCGGTGTCCATAGACTCCGCCGTTGCCAACCGAGACAATAGGTCGGCACGGGCATTCTCAGATCTAGGAATCTGAATAATCTCGAATTCGGGAAAATGAAAGAGTAGGCTTCGAACCTCTTGGAGATATAGGATCATGTTCGGTTCTCGAGCCTCAAACTCCCCTCGTACATGACCTGCCACCAGTTGGGAGTCAGTAAAGGCATTAAGTTTCTCCACCTTAAGGCTGCGGGCGATTCGGAGGCCGCCAGCAAGGCTTTATACTCAGCTTCATTGTTGGAGGCTGGGAAGGAGAAGCGGATGCCATATTCAAAGGTCACCCCCTCCGGACTGGTGAGAACCAAGCCCGCACCGGAGCGATGAGCGTTGGATGACCGTCGACATGGAGGAGCCACCGGGCGCCAGATTTTGGTTCCTCGGGGGAGTCGGGGGTGGAGCCATCCTCTGGGATGGTACACTCAAGGAGAAATCGGCTAACACCTGAGCTTTGATGGCCAGGCGAGGCTAAAATTGGATATCATGCTCGCTCAGCTTGATGGCCCACTTAGTCATTCTCCTGATGTCTTCGAGCAGTGGACCACCACCTTGATGGGTTGGTCAGTCAGGACTGTCACAGAATGCGCCTGGAAGTACGGCCGCAGCTTCCAAACTGAGGTGATCAAGGCCAACACCATCTTTTCAATTTGGCTATACCTTGTCTCCGCATCACGGAGTAGCCTGCTGACATAATAAATTGGCTTCTGGACCTTGTTTTCTTCCCTGACCAGCACCGAGCAAACGATACCTTCTGAAACAGCCAGATACAGGAATAGTGTCTCGCCAGGATTTGGACTGCTGAGGAGTGGGGAAGAGCGAGGTACTTCTTGAGATCTTGGAATGATTTTTGACACTCGGGGGTCCACTGGAAGTTTTTAGCCGACTGGAGAGTTTTGAAGAAGGGGAGGCATCTTTCGGCTGAGCGTGCCATGAAGCGGTTGAGAGCCGCTATCCTCCCAGTTAGGCGCTGACTTCTTTAATAGATGCCGGAGGCGCCATCTGTTGAAGAGCTTGGATCTTCTGGGGGTTAGCTTCGATACCCCGCTGGGAGACCATGAAGCCGAGGAACTTCCTGGAGTTAACGCCGAAGGCGCACTTAGTCGGATTGAGCTTCATCTGATACTTGCGGAGTGTTGCAAAGCTCTCCGAGAGGTCCTCGACGTGCTGTGATGCTTCTTTGCTTTTGACAGCATGTCGTCGACATACACCTCCATGTTTCGGCCGATTTTCTTCTTGAATACTTTGTTGACCAGCCTTTGGTAGGTGGTTCCTGCATTTTTAAGACCAAAAGGCATAACACGGTAACAGTAAGTACCTCGGTCGGTTATGAAGGCGGTGTTTTCTTCATCTTCGGGGGCCATCCGAATCTGGTTGTAGCCGGAGTGTGCGTCCATGAATGTCAGCATTTGATGACCGAGGTGGCGTCCACAAGTTGATCAATCAGGGGGAGAGGGAAGCTGTCCTTCGGGCATGCTTTGTTGAGGTCGGTGAAGTCGATGCAAATCCGCCACTTGCCGTTCGACTTCTTCACCATGATGACATTCGATAGCCAGTTCGGGTAATTTACCTCCGGACGAAGTTCGCCTTGATGAGTTTATCAACCTCCTCTTCAATAGCCCTCTGCCGCTCTGGGCAAAGCTCCTCTTCTTTTGTTTGACAGGCCGGTACATTTCGTCCACGTTAAGGCGGTGGACGAGAACCTCAGGACTGATTCCCAGCATGTCGGAGGCGGACCAAGCGAAAACATCGGCGTTGCTCCGGAGGAAGTTGATCAGCTCTGCCGAGGTTCGCCTTTCAGCAGCGACCCAATCTTTATGGTTCGGTCGGGACGAGTCTTGTCCAGCGGCACTTCTTCCAGTTCCTCGCTGGTTCTCCCCGCTGTTCGGTGAAATCCTCCCGAGCGTCCAACCCGTCAACCTCCGGCATTCTAGACTGAAGGCTGGTGACGAAGCACTGTCGAGCCATGGTTGGCTTCCTTGGACAACTCCAACTCCCCGCCTGGTAGGGAATTTCATAGACAGGTGCGGGATGGAGACAACTGCCTTGAGGGACATCAGGCCGGGTCTCCCAAATATTGCATTGTAGGGCGACCTGAGTTTAGTTACTAGGAAGTCCGTGTGAACAGTGGCCACAAGGGGCCAGGTTCCTGCGCAAACCGTTAAGGTTACGACCCCTTCCGGGATGATGACATCGCTGTGAATCCCATTAGGGTGGAATCCATGGCTCGAAGGTTTTCCATGAGCAGTCTCATCTTGGCAAACACATCGAGGTACAAAACATTCATAGAACTTCCACTGTCAACGAGGATCCGGCTTACATCATAGTCATTTAAATTGAGGGATACAACTAGCGCATCGTCATGGGGAAACTGTATCCCTCGGAGATCGTCATCAGAGAAGGAGAGCTCGCCCGTCCGCACTTTCTTTGGCACCGATCCTTCATCATCATTTCTGGAGCTCGAGCCGCCGGCCTCCTCGATCATGTTGATGTGGCCGATTACAGGCGGATTTGATGGAGGAGGAGGTTGTTGAAGCTCGGGCTGGCGATCCCCCCCTTGTTCTAGCTCGGGTGCCCTCCTAAATTGGTTCAGTCGGCCCTACTGAATCAGCCTCTCAATCTCATTCTTCAAATGCCAACATTCCTCGGTGTCATGGCCGTGCTCCCGGTGGTAGCGGCAGTATTTGGCGGGGTCCCTCCGGGTTGGGTTCCCTCAAAGAGGAGTTGGCCGGAGGAGCTGTCGCTCTATCTCCATGAGAATTTGCGCCCTGGGTACAGTGAGCGAAGTGTACCGGTCGAATCGCCTGGGCAGGCTCCGGGAGCGATTTCTCGGTGGCGGTGGGGGAGCTCTTTGGCGATGAGGTGGACTTGGCCGACGGACGGGTCGGTGCCTGTCAGGACCTTCGGGTTCTTTCATCTTCGCCAGCTCGGCGCGGGCAACTCTCCAGGATTCTTCGATCCTGGCGTATTTGTATACCAGGGCCATCATATCGGAGAGGTTTGGGGGGTAGCTGACTTCCATCGCCAAGTAGAAGTCGCACTCCTTCGAAACTCCCCCGCCAAGGCGGACATAGCCACCTCATGATTAAGGTGGTCCACCTCTAGCATGGCCTTGTTGAAGCGGCCAAGGTAGTTTCTCAAGGACTCCCCCTCTCTCTGCTTAACTTCGGAGAGGGAGTCAGATCTCCGCCAGTGACGGCGGCTACTGACGAACTGGCCAATAAAAAGATGGCTCAGCTCGTCGAATGAATCAATGGAACCTGGTTTCAAGGCATTGAACCAGGTTCGGGCAGATCCTCTGAGGGTGGAGGGGAAGGCCCGACAGAGGATTGCATCGGATGCTTCGTGGAACATCATTATTGACCGGAAGCTACTGAGATGATCATCCGGGTTAGAAGAGCCGTGGTAGGGCTCGACGGTGGGTAGTTTGACATGAGAGGGAATCACTTCCTTCATAATCCCTTTGGAGAAAGGAATGCCCTGCTCCGCCTTGGGCTGAGGCGGATGGGCCTGCTTGGTGGCATCCAGTTCCTGACGCAACTCCCAGATTTGTCGACGGATCTCCTCTTCAGAAGTAAGAGGAGGAGCTGGGTGATGAGAGCGCAGGGACGGCGTTGAATCATGGCAGGAGGACACCGGGAAAAGGGTCTGGGCTCGTCGAGATCTGGGAGGATCCCTGTTACAGCTGCCTCGCGGGACCGGTTTGTCCCCTTTGGGTCGGTGTGGGGGGTCCGTGGCTTCATGCGGACCAGAGGAGGAGGTGGCCAGAGAGGAAGGAGCTGCGGCCTCCCTATGAAGGTGCGGAGCAGGGGCAGCTACGAAACACTCCTGAATCAGGTGGGTCAGGGCTTGGACCTGCTGGACCAGCGTGGCAAACTGGTCCTGGGTCATCGGGATGGCTGGTGGTGATGGGGTCTCAACTGGCGGAGGCTGCGGCACCGCATCGCCTGTCAGATCAGGTCTTTGAGTGACGACCTGGTCCTGGGCTTCAGAAGTTGCTCTTCTCCGATTATCCATTGGAGAGGTTTTACTCCAGATCGAGATCCTTGTCTCCTTTCTTCAAGTTTTAACAGGACTTGAGACCCTTCCTCTAGCGCCAATCTGTTGCCACCGGGATCTGTCCTCCAACTCGGGCGCGGTCGGTCTCCTGGTCTGGGCTTCCTCCTGGGTGGACCTGCACAGAAGTCTTTGCGCGAGAGGCATTGGGGGTGGCCCTCCGCGGAAGACCCTCCGACGCTCAAGTCAGTGGGGATCGGTGATCAACAGAAAATGGGGAGAGGGATCTCTTCGGGAAGTCTCTCCAGGGGTGGCCAATCGGAAGCTCCAGGGGGGCACCGACGAGCAGTGGAGGAGAGTAAGAGTGAGAGTAAGCCAGGGGCTGTGTGCGTATACCTGAGAGAATCTAGGGGTGTCGTATTTATAGGCAATCACCTGGATCTTGAGCACCTTCTGGAAGGTTCGAAGGTTGTTAGGATATGGGAACGATTCTAATCAGGCCGTTGCAAGGCCGGTGGGATCCGTATCTTGTTCGTTGAGGGATCGATGGCTAGGAGAGCTCTTTGATGGCCTGAGATCTGATAGATGCGTAGGTCCCAGGTAGTTATATTAGGTCCTAGACCACTCTTCAACATGATTCTTTGTTTGGGATTTTGTGATGATGGGCCTAGGCTCTCCCGCGTTGGGCTCCACGGAGGTGAGTGTCGAATCGTGGATTGTTCATGGGAGTCGAGCTGTGGAAGCTCGAGGAAACCGAGCTTCAGAAAGCTCGGGGGAGACCGAGCCATGGGAAGCTCGGGGGAAGGTGAGCCGAGTTACAGGTAGCTCGGGGAAACCGAGCTGTGGAAACTCAGGAAGTCCAAGCTATAGGTAACTCGAGGAAGCCGAGCTATGGGAGCTCATAGGATCCGAGCTTCGAGAAGCTCGGGGAAAGCTGAGCAATGGGAAGCTCGGGGAGAACCGAGCTACGGGAAGCTCGGAGAAAGCCGAGCTACGGGAAGCTCGGAGGAAGCCGAGTCATGGGAGGCTCAGGGGAAGCCGAGCTATAGGTAGCTCGGAGAAAAACGAATCATCAGTAAATCGAGGAAACCGAGCTATGGGAAGCCCGAAGAAATCGAGCCACGGGAGGCTCGGGGAAAACGAGCTGTGGGAAGCTCAGGGAAGCCGAGCCATGGGAGGCTCGGGGGAAGCCAAGCTATAGGTAGCTCGAAAAAAACCGAGCTATGGGAGCTCAAAGAGGCCGAACTATAGGTAGCTCGGGGAAGGTTGAGTTAGGGGTAGTTTAGAAAGGTTGGGCTATGAAAACCCGGAAAAAACGAGTCAGGGGTCGCATGGCCTGCCGAACCTGTTGGTCCAGATAGCAACCCAAGAGGGGGGTGAATTGGGTTTTTCAAAAAATTAAACTCCTTTGAAAGATAACCCCCAGCGGAAATAAAAACTTAGATTCACAGATTTAAAACTAAGCAACTATAAATAGAGAGTTGAAGATAAAGAGACAATCACGGCAAACACAATAGATTTTATAGTGGTTCGGTGTACCTACACCTACGTCCACTCCCAAGTACCTCTTGGGTCCACACTATAATCAAATTGATTACAGCAGAGTTGTTTTGCAAGCTCACAACTTGAACTTGTTGTTTTCCCGGGTGCACAACGAACCCAGCTGGTTTTCAAGGCTCACCAGCACAAAACCTTAAAACCACAAGCTAATGCTTGCACAAGGCTAACAGCCTCAACTGAATCAATCATCAGATTGACCCAGCAAACAGTATTTGATTTTACAAAAGCAAACTGCTCCTTCAATGAGCAAATATACAATAATGAAACAATAAATAGAGATTAGGAACCAAAGCCTGATTCGAAGATCTTGGTGGCTTCTTTCTTCTCTTCCTTTGAATGGATCTTCCTTTGAATATGCTCTTGAGGCTCAGAAGATTGGAAAAACTAGGGCTTCTTCCTTCTCTTGAGATTTCTTCTAAATAGAACAGCAAAGGCTTGGAATCTCTTTCTCTTCTTTTGGGGAATGAGTATGATCTTTCCTTACAGGTTTTCCCTCTTTTCTTTTCTGATAGATCTCAAAGATTTTTCTTCTCTCTTCTCGATTTTTCTTCTCTTCTGTTTCTTCTCTTTTTTTGGGATGCAATCAACCTTCTTCTTATAGATCCGATTAATCCATAAATAGTGTGAAACTATCCGTTAGAAGCAAGTGAAAAAGGATTAGATCCATAAATAACAATAGCCGTTGGGATTAAAATAGATAAAGATAAAGTTTAGAGTCGTTCTGACAGTTCTGGAGCTGTGTCTGACATTCTGGAGTCGGCTCTGGCTTTTCTGGAGTCGGCTCTAACTCGAAATTATTTAATTCAATCTAGAGTCGTCTCTGACTTTTCTGGGGTCGACACAAAATTCTTCTTGGAGTCGACTCTAGCAGTCTGGGAGTCGACTCTAAGTCGTGCCTGAAAATCCAACGTTCTGTTGTTTCTGATAGAGTCGGCTCTCACAGTCCCGGAGTCGACTCTAAGTCCGTGCCATTTTCCGGAGTCGGCTCTGTGATTCCATGTGTCGACTCTAATGTCTGCAGTCTTACCTTGACATTAGATTCAAACCAGAACTTGATTTTCCTTCTTGATTTTGATCATCGAATAGACTTATAATCTGAAAAACTTAATCAAAATCATTAGTAACATCAAATGTTATACTCAATTAGTTTTGTTAATCATCAAAATCCTCAATTGGGTCATCAATCTCCCCCTTTTTGATGATGATAAAAACTTTGAGTATATGTATTAAGAAATTCATTTGAATTGAGAATTATAGACATTGTTAAAGCTTAGAGACTTTCTAATAGAGAATTTGATGCCAATATTCAAAATGAATAAAAATAAACAAAACTTGACATCAATCAAAATGATTTGACTTTTATATGGAGAAACTTATTAAGCTCCCCCTGCATTGAATAGCTTCCCCTATGTAGATAATCTGAATTCTTTCTAAAAAATTCTCAGAATTGTTCTTCATTTTCTTTCTCTTTCTCTTTCTTATATATGTCTTTCTTATATGCATATACATTTATCTCTCCCCCTTTTTTGTTATCAATAATAAGTGAGTTTAAAAACAATAGAGAGTGTACTTAGAGCGAGAATGTTGATTCGAATAAACATAAGGATAGGAAACTTATTCATTGACATTCACTCAAAGATAAATTTGTAATAAAAGTGCAACATTCATTCAAACATTTGTATTCCAAAGCAAGATCCATTACATGTATTCTAAAATGACAGATTTAAGTATGTAAATCCTAGATACATGCTAAGAAAGAAAGCAAGAAATCCTAAGATACAACCTAGGATTGAAACACAAAATCAAATATGCTTATACACAATTTTCTTTAAATGTCCAATCATTTCCATAACATCATCTTTTGGGTCTTCGTAAAGCTTTCAAGACATGCTTCAATTTGAGAGACGGCAAGGTCGATATCTTTCTTCAGTTGACTTGTAGCATGAAGATACTTTCCAGAACCGTCTGCAATGCCTTCCATCCTTTCAAAAATTTTATGAAGATCAGTGCTAAAGGATTCGACGGAATTGCTAATTGAAAAAGAAATCATGTCAAGTCTTGAATTAATCTCATCCTTTAATTGATTGAACTCCTCTCTTAATTTACACATATCATTTGTTCTTACACTGTCATACTCAGCCAGTAAAGCCCTGAGCTGACCAATTTGTTCCTCAGAAAATCTTTCTGATGCCATTGCTAACTGATGTGGAAGTTGAGAGCTAGGTCCAGCTTCTGAGGGTCCAGCAGATGGTCCAGCAGAAGGTCCAGCAGAAGAAGGTCCAGCAGATGATTCAGGAATGTCTTCTCCTCTGACTTCCTCAACTCTAACTTCTTCAGCTCTGGCCTCATGTCCTCTTTTAATCCAGTTTTCATTTTCTTTTCTAAAGCCCATTCGGTGAATAATAGAGACACTATAATAATCTGTATGTCTTAACTTTCTTAGTGGCTCATTGTCCATTATAAGTACACCTTGGCTTCTGAATACCAATGTTAAAACTATACCATAAGGTAATGTAGATCTCTTTTAGTAGCTGCCTCTGCCATATATCCTATCATTATTTCAGCAAGATTTAAAGGTCTACCAGTGAGTATGCAGTCCATCAATAAAACGTCTCGCTCCGAGACATATTCAAACCTTCCGATTTTAGGGAAAAGAATCATTCCACAGATATTATGAAGTAATCTGAGTTCCAAATTAAGTTGATTTGCCAAGATTTTCTAAACTCAGAAACTTCTCTCCCTAACATCCTTGACAGTGCTCCTCCTCTATCTTCATGATGATATTCAACAAGTCCAACAGTAGGCATTTCCAATAAATTGCCAAGGGATTCGGCTGTGATGATTAACTTTGTTCCTCTTACAACACTTACTAAACCTCCCTTTCCTCTACTTAAATCATTATAAAACTCTCTTACTAGGGCAAGGTAGGTAGGGATATCCAAAGAGTAGACCTTCTCCCATCCCATTTCTTTCAACAATCGCCCAATAGCAAAGCCTTCCGAAATAAAGAAGTTGAAATCAACTTTTCTTCCGGTTGTAATGGCCTTACCAGCTAATTGGTCGACTCGAGGAGAAGATGGTGAGGGTGGAGAGTCATCTTGAGTGGCAGATGAAGAAGATGACGAAGGTTGCCTTCGATTTGAACGGCGCTTTGTCGGAACAGTCGAACCACCAATGATTGCACACCTTTTGGGAGCCATTGGATTCGATTGGAATGAGTAATCAAGGGTTTTGAGGGATTTGGAGAGTTTGGAATCAGTTTGGAATAGTTTGAAAATGGTTTAGGAGACGATAGAAATCGTTTGGGGTCGACTCCGCCCTTTTTATTTTGACCTAGTTCCACTTAGAGTCGACTCCCAAAAACGAGGTGTCGGCTCCGAACCAGAGAATCTGTCAGCGCCCGAATTAGAGTCGGCTCTACAGAAGCCAGAGTCGGCTCTAATTACCCAGACAGAACATCAAAATAAGAAGGTGTTGACTCCACAAACGAGGTGTCGACTCCACAATAGTTTCAGTGAAAAATTCGAATTTCAAGGATCTGAAACTAATCAAATTAAACATCAAACTCTAGATAAGTGTTCCTTAACAATTAGGTCAACAATAAATCAACTTTCTAGATAAATTTCCTTATTGGATATAGAGGATTTTCAATAAATTATAGAAGTCTAGATAGTTGTTGTCCTTAAGAGTTTCAGAAAATTATTCTAAAGGATCACAAACTCCTAATTCTCCTCTAAGATAGCAAAATCTCTCCTCACTCAAAGGTTTGGTAAAAATATCGGCTAATTGATCATTAGTATTAATATATTCAAGACAAACATCTTTGTTAGTTACATGTTCTCTAATAAAGTGATGTCTAATTTCAATGTGTTTAGTTCTTGAATGTTGAATTGGATTTTTAGTTAGATTGATAGCACTAGTATTATCACATTTAATAGGTATTTTATCAAGTGTGATACCATAATCTTCAAGTTGTCGCTTAATCCAAAGGATTTGAGCACAGCAACTTCTAGCTGCAACATACTCTGCCTTAGCAGTGGATAATGCAACCGAATTTTGCTTCTTGCTAAACCAAGAGATTAAGTTACTTCCTAAAAGTTGGCATACCCCACTTGTACTCTTTCTGTCTAATTTACAACCAGCATAGTCAGAATCAGAATAAGCAATCAATTTTAAGGTTGAGTCTCTAGAATACCATAATCCTACATTTTTAGTTCCATTTAGGTATCTAAAGATTCTTTTAACAGCAAGTAAATGTGATTCTTTAGGATTAGATTGATATCTTGCACATAAGCAGACAGAAAACATGATATCTGGCCTACTTGCAGTTAGATAAAGAAGTGATCCAATCATACCTCTGTAATGCTTCTGATCTACTTTCTTACCTACTTCATCCTTGTCCAGCTTGCATGAGGGACTCATTGGCGTACCAAGAGGTTTAGCAGATTCCATACCAAATTTCTTGAGTATTTCCCTTGTATACTTTGTTTGGTTAATAAAATTCCCGCTTTCTCTTGTTTGATTTGAAGTCCAAGGAAGAAGTTTAGTTCTCCCATCATGCTCATCTCGAATTCTCCCTGCATTAGCTTAGCAAATTCTTGACAAAGGAGATTGTTAGTAGCACCAAATATAATGTCATCAACATAAATTTGAACGATTAATAAATCCTTTCATTTTCTTTTTAAAAACAAGGTTTTATCAACATTTCCTCTAGAAAAGTCATTTTCAATTAAAAATTTACTTAATCTATCATACCATGCTCTAAGTGCTTGTTTTAAACCATAAAGTGCTTTGTGTAGTTTGAAGACGTGGTTTGGAAATTCATGATCTTCAAAACCAGAAGGTTGTTCAACATAAACTTCCTCATTTATAAAACCATTTAGAAATACACTTTTAACATCCATTTGAAATAAGTTGAAATTCATATGACATGCAAATGCAAGTAGTAGCCTAATGGCTTCTAGTCTAGCAACAGGTGCAAAAGTTTCATCAAAATCTATACCTTCTTCTTGATTATATCCTTTTGCAACTAGTCTAGCTTTGTTTCTAATTACTATGCCATTTTCATCTAATTTATTTCTAGATACCCATTTAGATCCTATTATAGGGTGATTTTTAGGTCTTTCAACTAGGGTCCAGACTTGATTTCTAGTGAATTGGTTTAACTCTTCCTGCATTGCTAACATCCAATAACTATCTTTCTCGGCTTCCTCTATAGTCTTAGGTTCTATATGAGATACAAATGCAAGATGATTATTGATATCTCTCATTTATGATCTAGTCCTTACACCTTGAGATGGATCACCTATGATTAGGTCTTTAGGATCACCATAAGCATATCTCCAATCTCTAGGTAGATCTTGATCATTTTGAATAGTATCAATACCATCATCCTTAGGTGAGTCATCATCCTTAACTTCAGGTTCTTGATCTGAAGATACATTTAATTTTTCAATATCTCTTTCAATCAAAGATGTGTCTTCCTTATCATCAATTTTATATGAACTTGATGCTAAAGACTCATCAAATACTATATGAATGGATTCTTCTACAACTAAGCTTTTCTTATTAAATACTCTATATGCTTTGCTAGATGTAGAATATCCTAGGAAGATACTTTCATCAGACTTTGCGTCAAACTTCCCAAGATTATCCTTACCATTGTTATGAATAAAACATCTACAACCAAATGCATGAAAATAACTTAAATTGGGTTTCCTATTGATCCAAAGTTCATAGGGAGTTTTCTTAAGGATAGGTCTAATTAGGGCTCTATTTAGAATGTAACAAGCTATGTTTATAGCTTCCGCCCAAAAATATTTTGAAAGTTGGCTTTCACATAGCATGGTACGGGCCATGTCTTCTAAAGTCCTATTCTTCCTTTCTACAACTCCATTTTATTGTGGTGTTCTAGGTGCAGAGAAGTTATGATGTATGCCTTTTTCAAAACAGAAATTTTCAAATAAGTGATTTTCAAATTCAGTTCCATGATCACTTCTAATAGACACTATGGTAGTATTTTTCTCATTAGTGACTTTCTTAACAAATTTCATGAATATTGAGAAAGTCTCATCTTTGTGAGCCAAAAACATTACCCAAGTGAATCTAGAGTAATCATCTACTATTACTAGACCATATTTCTTTTCTCCTAGACTTGTGGTTCTAGTAGGTCCAAAAAGGTCCATGTGTAGTAGCTCTAGTGGCATAGTAGTTGAAACAACATTCTTAGATTTGAAAAAAGTTCTTGTCTGTTTTCCAAATTGACATGCATCACATATTCGATTATTTTCAAAATTTAGACTAGGAATACCTTTAACTAAATCCATTTTCAATAATTTAGAAATTAGGTGTGTGCTTGCATGACCTAATCTACGATGCCATAGCCAACTAATCTCATTCATTTTAGCATTATCAGCAACTAAGCAATGATTACTTGGAGATAAATTACTCAAATAAATTAAGTACACATTGCCATAGCGTTTACCAACAAGAATAATGCTATTATCAATGGGATTAGTAACAGTGCAAACATAAGCTTCGAAGGAAACCTTGAATCCTTTGTCACACAGTTGGCTAATACTTATTAGATTATGTTTAAGTCCATCAACATATAAAACATTATCAATATGAGTAGATGGAGTAATTTGAATCTTACCAATGCCCATGATATGGCCTTGACCATTATCACCAAAAGTAACTACTCCACCTCTTTTTGATTCAAGGGTAATGAACTGATCTTTGTCCCCCGTCATGTGTCTTAAGCAACCACTGTCCAGGTACCATTTTCTTTTTAATCTGATGGCTGCAAGACACTCCTGCAAAACATTTATGTCTTAATTTTAGGTACCCAAGCCTTCTTGGGTCCTTCATGGTTAGATGGATTAAACATTGTTCCTTTGGGAACCCAAATCATCTTTTTCTTTTTATGTGAAGATTTACACATATATGATTTATGTCCTTTGCTTTCACATTTAAAACAAGTAATGTTTAATGATTTTTCAGCATGTACAAAAATGTTCTTCAAAGATTTTTGCTTTTTAAGTGGATTATATCCTAATCCAGCTTTGTCAAAAACAGCCTTTTGATTTTCCAAAATCATATTAAGTTTGATAGAGCTTAGAGTAAATTTATCAACTATAGGCTTAAGTCTATCAACTTCATTTTTCAAACTTTCTTTTTCTTTTATCAAAAGTTCTTTATCAACAACATGCTTTTCATTTTCTAATGATAGTTTTTGCATTTGAGTTTTCAAATCTTTGTTCTTTGAACTTAGGTTTGCAAAATCATCCATTAATTCATAAAAAGCACTATGTAATTCATCAAAAGTGAAGTCATCAAGAAAACTCGGACTTACCTCATCATTGTCCACCATGAAGCATAGATTGGCCATTTCACTCTTTTCTTCTTCTTCGGAACTTGTGCTTTCCGAATCGCTCTATGTGGCCATCATTGCCTTCCTTTTGAATCTCCGGGTGCCTTTCTTTAGTTGAGGGCATTCAGATTTAAAGTGACCCGGCTTCTTGCATTCAAAGCAAATAACTTCCTTTTCTTTGCCCTTGTCCTCATCTTTTCTTGCAAAGGGCTTTTTCTTTTCAAGCTTCTTCTTCTTCATGAATCTTTTAAATTTTCTTGTGATGAGTGCCATGTCCTCATCATCACTTTCATCCTCGGATTCATGAGGCTTTTCCATATATTCAGAAATCTTAAGAGCCATATTTCTTTTCTTCTTTGACTCATCATCATCAACATGTTGCTTGATTTGAAGCTCATGAGTCATTAAGGATCCCAACAGTTCTTCTAGGGGTAGTGTACTTAGATCCTTTGCCTCTTGTATTGCCGTCACCTTAGCTTCCCAAGTCCTAGGTAAGGAACGCAAGATCTTTCTCACAAGATCAGAATTATCATAAGATTTACCAAGACTTTTTAAACCATTAACTATGTCAGTAAATCTTGTAAACATATCAGCAATAGATTCACATGCATCCATTTTAAACAATTCATATTTATGAACTAGCATGTTAATCTTGGATTCCTTGACTTGATTTGTTCCCTCATGGGTAACTTCAAGTCTATCCCAGATTTCCTTAGCAGAAATGCAAATAGATATGCGATTGAATTCATTTGCATCTAATGAGCAGTATAAGACATTCATTGCTTTGGCATTGAGTTGTGCCAATTTTCTATCATGTTCATCCCATTTCGTTTCCGGTTTAGGAGTCTCCATGCCATTAACTCTAGCAGTGGGTGTGTGTGGTCCATTGACTATAATACTCCATAGATCATAGTCAAGTGCTTGAATGAATATTTTCATTCTAGCCTTCCAATAACCATAGTTAGAACTATTAAATAAGGGTGGTCTATTAGTAGATTGACCTTCGAAAAAGATGAACCAGCTTGAGTTGCCATGTGGATCTTTGACTCTTGATCGTTAGATCAAATCAAATGAGCACTAGCTCTGATACCAATTGTTGGTCCAGATAGCAACCCAAGAGGGGGGGTGAATTGGGTTTTTCAAAAAATTAAACTCCTTTGAAAGATAACCCCAGCGGAAATAAAAACTTAGATTCACAGATTTAAAACTAAGCAACTATAAATAGAGAGTTGAAGATAAAGAGACAATCACGGCAAACACAATAGATTTTATAGTGGTTCGGTGTACCTACACCTACGTCCACTCCCAAGTACCTCTTGGGTCCACACTATAATCAAACTGATTACAGCAGAGTTGTTTTGCAAGCTCACAACTCGAACTTGTTATTTTTCCGGGTGCACAACGAACCCAGCTGGTTTTCAAGGCTCACCAGCACAAAACCTTAAAACCACAAGCTAATGCTTGCACAAGGCTAACAGCCTCAACTGAATCAATCACCAGATTGACCCAGCAAACAGTATTTGATTTTACAAAAGCAAACTGCTCCTTCAATGAGCAAATATACAATAATGAAACAATAAATAGAGATTAGGAACCAAAGCCTGATTCGAAGATCTTGGTGGCTTCTTCCTTCTCTTCCTTTGAATGGATCTTCCTTTGAATATGCTCTTGAGGCTCAGAAGATTGGAAAAACTAGGGCTTCTTCCTTCTCTTGAGATTTCTTCTAAATAGAACAGCAAAGGCTTGGAATCTCTTTCTCTTCTTTTGGGGAATGAGTATGATCTTTCCTTACAGGTTTTCCCTCTTTTCTTTTCTGATAGATCTCAAAGATTTTTCTTCTCTTTCTCGATTTTTCTTCTCTTCTGTTTCTTCTCTTTTTTTGGGATGCAATCAACCTTCTTCTTATAGATCCGATTAATCCATAAATAGTGTGAAACTATCCGTTAGAAGCAAGTGAAAAAGGATTAGATCCATGAATAACAATAGCCGTTGGGATTAAAATATATAAAGATAAAGTTTAGAGTCGTTCTGACGGTTCTGGAGCCGTGTCTGACATTCTGGAGTCGGCTCTGGCTTTTCTGGAGTCGGCTCTAACTCGAAATTATTTAATCCGCTCGATCTGGAGTCGTCTCTGACTTTTCTGGGGTCGACACAAAATTCTTCTGGAGTCGACTCTAGCAGTCTGGGAGTCGACTCTAAGTCGTGGCCTGAAAATCCAACGTTCTGTTGTTTCTGATAGAGTCGGTTCCCGGAGTCGACTCTAAGTCCGTGCCATTTTTTGGAGTCGGCTCTGTGATTCCATATGTCGACTCTAATGTCTGCAGTCTTACCTTGACATTAGATTCAAACCAGAACTTGATTTTCCTTCTTGATTTTGATCATCGAATAGACTTATAATCTGAAAAACTTAATCAAAATATTAGTAACATCAAATGTTATACTCAATTAGTTTTGTTAATCATCAAAATCCTCAATTGGGTCAACATGACCACATCAGTTTAGCTTGTTCCTCGGGGGCATATCGTAGCGGACAGAGGGATGGGGCTGATCTTAGCCCCTTCGCACAATTATCAATGCAATGACGATTCTACCCCTCAACACATACATACGAACATACATGCATACCCTTGTGTATATATATATATATATTGTGTGTGTGTGTGTGTGTGTGTGTGTGTATGATGATGATGATGATGATGATGATGATGAAACTTAGATGTTGTTTGTCTAAATGACATTTGTACAGCCATGTGTACAATTATACATGTGTCAACAAGTGAAAAATCTAAGGATAAACATCTAATAAACTCTATCCTAGTTTTCTCTTTTCTTATGCATCATCTCGAGAGTGTTCGTTACAAATTGATCCAGAATGCTACTCAAAATGTCTCTTGCAAGGCTTTAATTTGTTGGGCTATGTTTACCAAGGTGTCTAAATTTAATCCATACACTTGGGCCTTATCAATCTTCTACCTAAATCTAGCCATATATGGTTCTTAAATGGCCATGGTTTAGGACAAATTAGACCTTTACCCTACGCAGTGTCTTAGCCAGGTCATGAGTACCACCTAAATCCTACAGCTTAAAATTTGATCTTTACGAGTAGAACCAATCCCATCCTAATAAATTACAAGACAAAAGTGTTTTTTTTCCTACACTAAGCTGTCTTGGGCTAATACCTTAAGGTAGTATTTGATAGAAAAAATATTATTCATGGATAAGTGTACGGGATAGAGTTTATCTCCTGGCTATCCCTAGGGATATCCCTTGGCTATCCCATTGATCATATCAAATACAAAAAGGTAAATCCATAGGATAACCTTTTTTTACTCTTATTTGGAGGGATAACCAGCTATTCCTACATTTTCTAGGGAATAAATTGAGGGGATATCCCATGGTTAACCATGGATTATCCCTTTGGTTAACTTTATTCTCTGCTATCTCTTATAGTTATGGCTTTTGGGAATAAGAGAGGATATCCAAGGGATATCCTCTCTTATTCCCTATTTCAAACACTACCTAAAAGAAATACTATCCAACCACGATTCATCTTGTGTCCATGTATCAACTTTTTTTATACAAATATATATAACTTTTTGCCATTAAACTTTGAGCTTACTTAGAGGATACACTTTTGCGTTTTATGCATCCAAACCAATCAAGAATTAGAAAATGTTAAATTGTAGCTGAAACATGTTACAAATAAGTAATTTTGCAAGATTTTTATCAAAAACTACGCATGAAATTATATTGAAAGTCAATATTCTATAAACTTTAGAATTGTAATTTAGATTTAGCTTAATCATGTTAATAGGTTAGCTTCGTGCATGAGCTGGTGATTGATTTGGAGTATATTGGCAATAAGAACGTATGGCCAGACTTAGTTGGTTAGAGTATTTGATACTTGATCAAAGGAATGATAATGAAAGATTATTAGGTTAACCAATCCAACGTCATAAAAGAAAAAGGTATAGCCAGGCTTAGTTGTTTATACAGTATTTGATACTTGATCAACGGATTGATAACGAAAGATTATTAGGTTAACTGATCGCTATCGTTGATAGTCAAAAATAAACTTACTCACTACTATAGCTAGTGGTGAATCAGGATCCTATCCTCGAGAATCAACGACAATTATTTCACAAAAAGAAAAAAAAATTTATCCGTAAAGGATTATATTAAGAATAGCGATTATTAAAAGATAACGACTAATTAATTAATGAAATTCAAACAACAGAAGAAGTAACCTAGGAATCCGAATCTACCATGCAAACAGATTTTATCTTCTTTTTTTAATATTGCAATAGTAATAATTTTTACAAAATTAAAATTAGAATAATTTATCTCTTGTCAAGCACGGACCGTATCAGAAGATTACGGTACGTCCGCTTATAGTATAAACTATCTAATAATTACAAGGTTAAGGGTCTAATCTATCATATTATGATCTGTCTCTCTTAAGCACGTACTGTATCCTGAGATCATGGTACGTCGATAGAGGGTACAAGCCATGTATGCCAGATCAAAACCTCGATTAGAAAAATAACTTGAAAGATATATAAAAGAAGAGCATATTTTTATTGCATAAAAATCAAGAATAAAAAGAAAGATAGAACCTGGTTACATGCTTCATCATCATCCCAAGTTGAAGGAATCTAGCCGTGCATTGCTGCCACCAACATTCCTTCCATAATTTTCCTCTTTCAGGCCTAAATACAATAATCTAAATAAAAGAACAATAAAAAGAGCTTTGTAGAAACTCCTTCTCCAACTACTACCTGAGGTCTTCCTTTTATAAAGCTCGTCTAGGACTTTCTCTTAGTCAAAGTTTGAGTCAATCAGGCGCTCAAGATCATTCAAATATCGTGAGAAAATTTCTTAGCCATCCGTTCAACACCACCTAACGTAGTTTGCACCAAAAATCATGCGAAATCATCTCTTTCTTTCTTTTTGAGCAAATCGAGTCCTGATTTGAGTGTCATCTGCATCATTGGACTCCAAAAATTGAGCTTTTTCCATCTATAGGCTTCTTTACTGCAAATATCCATAAAAAGTATCAATTCTTAATAAATTTAAAGTAATTAATATTTATTTTAATAATTAAATTGGGATAACCCTTCAACTTAATCATTGCTAGTCCCTTAGCAATGTAATTAAAATAAAACCATGCGTCACTATAATTCTCTTTTGCAAAATTAAATCTAGGCTTAAAGTTGAAAGAAGCTAGCCAGTATCACTAACTAAGTATTGAGTTTCTAAAGTAAATTTTGCAGTCAGAACTATCAGAAACTTTTTTAGAGTTCATCTATAGATCTACAGCACTTATGTTTGTGATGGCTAACTTAACATTTCGGTACTAGTTAGTAAGAAACAATGATATCTTCGCTTATCACTTACTTTGGTCAATTTTCTATACACCCTTAAATTAAGCATATGACCTGAGATAGCTTTCACACTGCATGATATATATTTTTTATTTATTTTTTTTAATTTTTTAGCGATATCTTCATATTGCCCACTTTTGACTCGAACAATAATGCTTACTTAGGCGAATATGCCCGGTTACTTAATGAAAAACCAATGTTTAAACTTATTATATATATATATATATATCAGGCAAGTAGCTCTTTCCTTAAATTCAAGTTTTTTTTATTAGGGTGCATATCAATTATCAATTTTTAGTAATAATTGAATCTCCAATTGACCTTACAATTAATACCTAATTTACCTCATCAGTGTGCTTGTGCAATGGAAGTGCTAATAGCCTTTAGATGACCTAAGTAGGTTACTAAAAGTCTGACCATCTAATCTACTCCTTAGCTCTCTACAATAATTAGCCAATACTTTTTAACTCTATTATCTTTTCCTAGTCAATTTTGTTCAAGAATTTCTTTCATAGCACATGATTTATAAAAAATTAAAATTTTTAAAAAATACCAAGATGTTTTCAAAATATTTTTCAAAAAGGTTTCTCTTACCCCTCAACTTAATTTCCATTGTCCTCAATGAAGTAAGAAAGAGTAAAATAAGGAGAAAAACTACTGGGACGAGATATGACTCATGTAATGTTAGGAGTGACCATGTGGAGTAGTCTCTTATTCCTAAAAATAAGAATCACTAGAATAAAGGTCAGAAAATAAAATTTTAGGTTGCCTCCCAAAAACTGCTAAGTTTAACATCTTCAGCCAAACGTTATGGCTTACTCTGGTTCATATAGGATCATAACCTCTTCAGCTTCTTCAATGGATAATTCTAAGAATGATTTCAAGTGTTATCCATTAGCTTTGAATATAGTACCATTACTTGAATTTTTAATTTCTATCGCTCCATGTGGGAAGACTTTTTTTACTATGTATGGGCTAGTCCATCTAGATCGTAATTTTCCTGAAAATAGGTGAAGCCATGAATTGTATAAGAAAACTTTTTGCCCACGAGTAAAAGATTTTCTAAATATAGCTTCATTGTGGAAGGTTTTAGTTCACGCCTTATAAATTTTTGTATTCTCATAAGCTTCATTTTTAATTTCCTAAAGTTCATCTACTTGTAATTTTCTCTGGTCTTCGGCTAAATCCAAATCCATATTTAATTGTTTTATGGCCCACATTGTCCTATTTATAATTCTAATGGCAAGTGATACGCTTTACCAAATACAAGCCTATAAGAAGACATTCCTAAATTTGTCTTGAAGGCAGTGCGATACGCCCAAAGTGCATTCACTCGCTTCACTGACCAATTTTTTTCTATTAGAGCTCACTGTCTTCTCTAAGATTTGTTTGATTTGTCGATTAGAAACTTCTACTTGCCCACTCGTTTGCGGATGATAAGGTGTGGCCATCTTATAGGTGATGTTATATTTTCTCATTAGTGATGCAAATGATTTGTTACAAAAGTGTGTTCTATGGTTACTGATGATAGTCCTTGGAATACCAAAGCGGAAGAGAATATGCTCTTTGAGAAATTTTACAACAATTTTGTTGTCATTAGTTCTGCAAGGTATTGCCTCTATCCACTTGGATATGTAATATATGGCTATCAAAATATATTGTTTTCAAAAGATTTAGAAACTATCCCATAAAGTCAATTCCCCATACATCAAAAATTTCTACAATCAATATTGGATTCATAGGCATCATATCTCTTTTTGTGATCCAGCCTATTTTCTGGCACCTAACACAACTTTTACAATATTCATAAGCATCTTTGAATAGGTTAGGCCAGCAGAATCCACATTGGAGCACCTTTGCCGCTGTCTTTTTAGCTCCAAAATGACCACCATAAGCTTGGTCATGGAACAAGGATAAAATGCTCCTAATTTCTTGATCTAGGATGCATCTCCTAATAATCAAGTCAGAACAATATTTAAATAAATATGGATCATCCCAAATAAAGTATTTTACTTGAGAGAGAAATCGATTTATGTCCTGAGCATTCCAATTTATCAAAATCTGACCAGTGGCTAAGTAGTTGACTATGTCAGCATATCATGGTTCCATGGTGGCAGACATAAGTTGTTCATCAGGAAAGGACTCGTTGACAAGTAGTTCTTCAGTAGGTATGATCGCTAACCTAGATAAATGATCAGCTACTACGTTTTCAGTACCCTTTTATCTCTGATCTCTAGGTCAAATTCTTGTAAGAGCAAGATCCATCTAATTAAGTGTGCCTTGGCATTCTTCTTTGAAAGAAGATGCCTAATGACAGAGTGATTAGTATAAATGACTACATGAGTCCCCACTAAGTAAGACCTAAATTTTTCTAGTGCAAATATCATAGCTAAACATTCTTTTTCAGTGATAGAATAGTTGAGTTGTGCATCATTTAAGGTCTTACTAGCATAGTAGATCACTCGAGGTAGCTTATCAATTCTTTACCCTAGGACCGCTCCTATGGCATGATTGGATGCATCACACATCAGCTCAAAAGGTTGAGTCCATACAGGTGGATGAATGATTGGTGTTGAGGTTAATTCTCTCTTTAAATATTAAATAACTCAAGACATTCAGATGTAAAGTCAAATTTGACTTCTTTGGCTAATAGGTTAGTCAATGGTCGAGCCACTTTGCTAAAATTCTTGATAAATCTTCTATAAAATCCAGCATGTCCAAAGAATGATCTTATTCCTTTGATTAATTTAGGTGGAGAAAGATTTGCAATCAAATCTATTTTGGCCTTGTCTACTTCTATACCTTATTTGAAATTATATGGCCAAGAACAATACCTTCCTTCACAATAAATTGACACTTCTTCCAATTTAGTACTAGATGTTTTTTCTTGCATCTTTCTAAGATCAATCTAAGGTGATATAGACATTCAAAAAAAGTAGAATCAAAAATGAAAAGTCATCCATGAAAATCTCAAGGAACCGTTCTACCATATCAAAGAAAATACTAATTATGCACCTTTGAAAGGTAGATGATGTATTACACAAGCCAAAGGACATACGTCTATATGCAAAGGTTCTATATGAACAAGTAAATGTTGTCTTCTTTGATCCTCTAGGACTATTGCAATTTGATTATAACCAGAGTATCCATCTAGAAAATAGTAAAAGTCATACCCTACTAATCGTTCTAACATTTGGTCTATAAAGGGCAAAGGAAAGTGGTCCTTCTTAGTGGCAGCATTTAATTTTCTATAATCGATGTACACCCTCCATCCTATTTTAATTCTTATAGGGACTAACTCATTATTATCATTTTGTATCACAATTACTCCTAACTTCTTAGGCACCACTTGCATAGGACTTACCCAAGAACTATCTGAAATAGGATAAATTATACCATTATCAAGGAGTTTGATGATCTCTTTCCTTACTACTTCCTTCATGGCTGGGTTAAGTCTCCTTTGGGATTCTCTTGTAGGCTTGGCTTCTTCTTCTAAGTGAATCCTATGTTGAACGATCGAGGGGCTAATCCCTTTTATGTGAGCCATGGTCCATCCTAATGCTTCTTTATTTTCTCTTAGAACATTCAATAGTTTCCCTTCTTGTGACGAGTCTACGGCTGAAATAATTATAGGTAGGGTTTTTGATGGACCTAGGTATGCATATTTGAGGTGCTTGGGAAGTTGTTTCAATTCTAATTTGGGTGCTTCCTCTATTAATGGTTTGGGTAATTATTCAGGTACTTTTTCTAGTGGTTCAATTGGAGGTTTCCATCTTGATTTTTTATCAATTGTAGCAAACTCATTAATTTGCTCCCCATCTTGGTTCATGCAAATTTTTAGGTCAAGCTCTTCGTCACTAAGGTCAATTGGATCATAAACAGTATCCTGAACATAATTTGAGTCACTCATTTGATGTGCAATGGCAAGATTGAAAATATTAAGATCAATTGACATATTCCCAAAGGAAAGTTTCATTAATCCATTTTGATAATTAATTAGGGTATTAGCTGTAGCTAAAAATGGTCTACCTAAAATCATTGGGATGTGGCTCCTTGGGTTTGTCATCGGCTTAGTTTCTAAAATCACAAAGTTCACCGAATAGATAAAGTCACCAACTTTGATTAACACATCCTCTACTATTCTCTTGGATACTTTCAAAGAGTGATCTGCTAGTTGTAGGGTCATTCCGTAGGCTTTAGTTCTCCCAACCCTAGTTGCTCATATACAGAGAATGGCAATATATTAACACTCGCTCCTAAGTCTAATAAAGCCCTATTTATAAGGGTGTTCCCCATAATGCATGAAATAGTAGGTGACCATGAATCTTTGTATTTTACAGGCATGTGGTTTGATAGATAAGAGCTCACACTGGCTGCCAGAAAGGCTCTCTTGGGCACATTTATGGTCTTCTTTTTGGTACATAGATCCTTAAAGAATTTGGCATAGGTTGGGATATGTTAGATCACGTTCAGTAGAGGGATGTTCACTTTAATTTGCTTAAAACCTTCAAAATTTTATCTAATTAGGCTGAATTTTAATTGGGCTTAAGTCTATTTGGGAATGGTGCTACAATCCTGATCTTTGGTTCACCTCCTTCTGGCATGGGGTCAGTTGGTGGGTTGGGCATTACATCAGACTCTGATGCCTCAAGTGTTTCTGGCTGATCTAGCTCAATAAGTTGTTCGAGTGGTGGGACTTTTAATTCTTCTTCTTCATATGTACCCTCCTGGTTATCTATTTATTTTTACAGATCTTAATGTATGAATGATACTTAGTTGGTTAATCTGGGCTACTTGATTTGATCATTGGATGTTTAAGTTCCAGGGTTAGCTTCGGGTTGACTCGGTAGCTTACCCCATTCTCTTTCACTTATGGTTGTGGCTAACTGACCTACATGCATCTCCAAATGAGTTATGGCCTGAGTATTAGTGGATAGCTGTTGTTGTGTGTTTTGCATAAAGTTATTCAAGATAATATTGGTGCTATTTATCATGGCATAAGTGTCAGCTTGGGATTTAACTAGGGTTTCCAAGGCCTTGTCTAGGGAACTATACTCTTTTCATTCTTATTGACTGGTGGGTTATTTTCTGTAAAATTGGGCCTTGGGTTAGGTTAGTTGAAGTTGGGACCACTTGCACTAGGACCTTGTGACCAGGCAAAGTTTGGATGGTTTCTCCATCCTGGGTTGTAGGTTGGTGCATAAGGATTGTTGGTTGTTCTTTGATAGGATGCATTCACCTATGCACAACTATTTTCAGTTTGGGTCATGAAGTGGGGGCACTCTTCTACTATATGTCCTGGCTCATTACATCCAATGCAGATAGGTGCAGCCATTTGGTTTACATGATTTATCGGGGCCTGTCCCTTAAGTTTCAAGGCTTCTATCCTATGATCATAGATGCCATCTTAGCTTCTTCAGCTATAGATAGAGAGCATTGGTGCATACCACCTCTTGATGGTGTGGGTTCAGATTCCTTAGTTTCCTTCCATTGTAAGCTCTTTTTGCTAAATCTTCTAAAAACTGATAGGCTTCATTGGGTGGCTTTTGCATAAAGTCGTCTTGACATATTGACTCGAGCATAGTTCTGGAGTTTAAGTTTAGACCTTCATAGAAGGTTTGACATAACCTCCAAGTCTCTATCCCATAGTATGGACATTGGCTTAACAGATTCTTAAATCGATCTAGACACTTTCAGAAAGGCTCTCCCCCTAATTGATGAAATTAGGCAATTTCATTTCTCAACTTGGCTGTTTTATGATGTGAAAAGAATTTTCTCAAAAATGCTTTAACAAAACCTTCCCAGGTCAAGATTGGCTGAGTAGGTAAACTATACAGCCACTTTTTGGCATTTTCCTTAAGAGCAAAGTTAATTAGCCTAAGTTTTATAGTATCTTCTGAAAGTTCATGCATTCTTATAGTAGCACATATTTCCTCAAATTCTCTAATAAAAATGTAAGCATCCTCAATTCCTATGAATTTAGGGAGCATGTTGATAATCTGAGACTTAATCTCAAAACTGGCCGCATTTATTTGGGATAGTTGAATGAATAATGGTTGGGCAGATCCAATTGGGTAGCGGTATTCTCTTAGGCTAAGGGAATGTCCTAATTCCTCCATAGTTAATCTCAAAATTTGATTGCTATCGTTGACGGTCAAAAATAAAACTTACTCACTACTATAGCTAGTGGTGAATCGGGATCGCAATTATTTCACAAAAAGAAATAAAAAAATTAATTGTAGATGATTAAATTTAGAATAGTGGTTATTAAAAGATAATAACTAATTAATTAATAAAATTAAAACAGCAAGAGAAGCAACTCAGGAATCCGATCCACAATGCAAATAGGTTTTATCTTCTTTTTTCTAATGTTGTAATAGTAATAATTTTTATAAATTTAAAATTAGAATAATTTATCTCTTATCAAACATGGATCGTCCTCTTAGAGTATAAACTATCTAATAATTGCAAGGTTAAGGGTCTAATCTATCATACTACGATCTGTCTTCCCTTTCCAAGTTGCAATTTTTTTTTTTAATGTTATGTAGAAAGAGAAAAGAAGAAGATTCTAAAAGAAGTATCCTAAGAGATTCCTAGAACTAAGAGCAATGAAGAATATTTTAATTAAGGTTTAATAATTATTAGCATCAAGTTAACAAAGATTAGACTCTCTACTCTAGGTTAATTTAGATCTAGATAGCTTCTAACTTTCAAGACTGCCTTAAGCCCTCAAGTCAAAAATTAGCTGATCGACTAGCCAGTTAAAGGTAAGGTCAATAGGCTAAGAAAGGGTAATGAAATCCTCACCTTATATTATTAGGGGTTACGCCCTTAAAGTATTTTATTGAAATGCAATGCAATTCAAACAAGGTGTCTAAACAAGTTAGAAAGGTTTTAAAGTTTATTATTTGTTTCCTTAAATTAATTATGTTTTATGGAAAGTGTTTTACGGTTTTTTTAGGTTCTTTAAGGTAAGTTAATTAAAAAAAATTAATTAGGTTAAAAGTGGATTTGTGACAAGAAGAAAAGTATTTTTTTTAATGTTAAAAAAAATAAGAAAATCTAATAATTAAGGTAACTCAAAAAAAAAGGCAATAAGCTAAAGAGAGCAATAACTATCCAATAATTTTTTTTTCTTTTTTTTTATATAGAAGCATAAATAATAATGAAACAATAAGAGAGAATAAAAAAATAAAAATAAGAATAAAATTAAAAAAATTATGGTAATTAATTTCTTTTAAAAATTTTTTT
>UESW01004585.1:159568-189082 GCA_900491605.1 Calamus simplicifolius | reverse complement strand
GGTTTCCATGAAAAATTTGAGTGATTTTTTCAGCTAGGATTATAAGTATTCAAATATGGATCATTTCCTAGTCTAGGAGCCATTTGGGTTTGGGCTGGGTAGGCTTGCTCCTGAACAAGCTCAGGAAATTGGTATACGGCTGGACATTCCCCTATAGAATGAGTCGGACTTGAACAGATTATACAAACCTCATGTAATTGAGTAGATGGGGAAGATGTGTTTTAACTTATAGAATTTGATCAAGTTTTTGGGATAGTTCATCAATTTTGATATACATGTCTATAGACTGACCTATGTTGTATATTCACCTCTCTTAGGTTCTGTGGAAGGATCTCTACAGGCAGTAGATTTATGGTACAAGAAATTTTCACTTAGAGTTTCAAAAACCTGCCATGCCTTATCATTTTTTAGCATAAATGTTCCTCCACATGAGGCATCCACCATTGTCGATACCTTTTTGACAATCCATCATAAAAACATTGAACTAACTGCTATTTAGGTATTGCATGGTGCAGATATTTTCTAGTTAATTCTTTTAATCTCTTCCACGTTTATGAAACATTTCTCTCTCTAATTAGAAAAAATTGGCCGGTTATGGCTTTTCTGATTTGATTTGTTTTTCCTATAGGAAAGTATTTCTTAAGAAATTCCCTCTGAAGTTGGTCTCAAGTTGAAATTATAGTGTCTAGTGAATTTAACCAATACTTGGCTCTATCTTTTAGGAAGAAAGGGAATAACTTAAGCCTAAGTGCCTCATCAGAGAAATTTTGAATCTTGACAGTTGAACAAATTTTCAAAAATTCATCTAAGTGTTTATAGGGATCTTCATTTGTAAATCCATGGAAAGCTGGTAACATTTGGATTACACTAGACTTAATTTCATATTAGATAGCCTCTACTGAGGGTACTTTATGCATGGTGAATATGTATATTGTGAAAGGGTGAAATACTCCTTCAATTGACATGATGGATTATTTTCTTGATTAAGATCCATAATGCGTACTCTGTTTGCTCTACAAGTTATCTCTATTTCAAGATTTAAGGGTATAAGGTTGGATTGTAACGATCGGTGACCAAGCATATACCCTACCAATACACTTTAAAGCAAACAGTAATTTGGTTTTTTATTATTATTTTTAACTAATGTAATAGAAGAGAAAGAAGAAGATTCTAAAGAAAATATCCTAAAAGATTTCTAGAACTAAGAGCAATGAAGAATAATTTAGTTAGGGTTTAATAATTATTAGCAATCAAGTTAACAAAGATTAGACTCTCTACCTTAGGTTTAACCTAGATCTAGACAGCTCCTAACTTTCAAGACTGCCTTGGAGTCATCCAAGTCAAAAATTAACTGATCAACCAGCTAGTTAAGGATAAGGTTAGTGGGAGTCCCCTCGTTGCTTACTAGGTAAGCGAACGAAACCAATTAAGTAACCACTTTCCTTTCCTTTTCTAGACACCAGTTAAGCAGTCAATGCCGACCTGGTCCAACTCTTTCGGGTGTCTTGTCCTATTGAGCTTGAGTTCTTTAGGGGCTGGCGTTTAGTTAATTTTAGAGTTAAAGGCTTGTGTTAATGCAAAATGAAGGATGTGGTTTGTGGACTAAGGAAGGATGATCAACTCCCCATCTTATCTTGATTAAGGGTTTGTGCCCTTAAAGTTAATTATGAAAATGCTGCAACAAGCAGATGCCTAGCTCTTGAAATTATCAAACAAAATTAATCTAATTACTTTTTTTAAAAATTTTTATGATTAAGTTTCTAATTTTCTAATAAATTATAAGATGTCAATGGAAAAAATTTTGAGTTTTGCAGAAAATAAATTTACTTAAGTCAATCTAAGCATAGAAATAAAATTTTTTTATTATATTTTATTTTTTTTATTTATTATTATTATTTATTTTTTAAATTAATTATGTTTTATGAAAAGTGTCTTAGGGTTTTCTTTTATGTTCTTTAAGGTAAGTTAATTAAAAGGAAAAGTTAATTAGGTTAAAAATGGATTTGTGACAAGAAGGAAAGTAAATTTTTTTATGTTAAAAAAGAAAATAAGAAAATCTAATAATTAAGGTAACTAAAAAAAGTAATAAGTTAAAGAAAGCAATAATTATTCAACAAAAAAGAGTTTTTTTTACTCTTTTCTTTTATATAGAAGTACGAATAATAATGAAACAATAAAAAAATTAAAAATAAGAATAAAATTAAGAGAAATTATAATAATTTTTTAATTTTTTTCATGAACAATCGTGCTTGGATCCAAGGCAACAGTGCCAAAATTTGATCGCTGTCGTTGGCGGTCAGAAATAAAACCTACTCACTACTATAGCTAGTGGTAAATCGGATCGTATTCTCGGGATCAAAATAATTATTTCATAAAAAAGAAAAATAAAATTTATCTATAAAGGATTATATTAAGAATAGCGGTTATTAAAAGATAATAACTAATTAATTAACGAAATTCAAATAGCAGAACAAGCAACCCAGGAATCTGAATCCACAATGCAAACATATTTTATCTTTTTTTTTTAATGTTGCAATAGTAATAATTTTTATAAATTTAAAATTAAAATAATTTATTTCTTGTCAAGCATAGACCATATCAGGAGATCACGGCACGTCCGCTTAGAGTATAAACTATCTAATAATTGCAAGGTTATGGCTCTAATCTATCATACTATGATCTGTATCTCTTAGGCACGTACTGTATCCTGAGATCACGGTACGTCGATAGAGGGTACAGGCCGTGTATGCCAGATCAAAACATCGATCAGAAAAATAACTCAAAAGATATAATAAAGAAGAGCATAATTTTTATTGCATAAAAATTAAGAACAAAAAGAAAGATAACACCTGATTACATGCTTCATCATCAACCAAGTTGAAGGAATCTAGCGACTGCCAGCATTCCCTCCATAATTTTTCTCTCCTAGGCCTAAATACAATAATCTAAATAAAAGAAAATAAAAAGACTTTGGAGAAAACTCCTCTTCCCAATTGCTGCCTGAGGTTCCTCCTTTTATAGAGCTTCGTCTAGGATTTTCTTCTAGGCAAAGTTGGAGTTCATTGAGATATTGTGATAAAATTTTCAGCCATCCGTTCAACATCACCTGCCTTAGTTTGCACCGAGAATCATGCGAAATCATCTTTTTCTTTTTTTTGGCAAACTGAGTTCTGTTTTGAGTGTCGTCTGTATCGTTAGACTCCAAAAATTAAGCTTTTTCTATCTATAGGCTTCTTTTCTACAAAAATCCATAAAATTATCAATTCTTAATAAATTTAAAGTAATTAATATTAATTTTAATAATTAAATTAGGATAATAAATAGACTTATCAGAAGGCACACTCACTAATAAAAAGAAGGCACACTCACTAATAAAAAGTTTGAAACAAATCTTCAGCAAAAGGAGAAGTAAACTAGTTTAACTGATCTCAGTCAAGACAAGAGATATGTTTAGCCGGTTAAAGCCCTTGCATGGATGGTTCATATTTGAGCATCAAACTCAAAAAATAAGCTAAAAATGCATCATAGCCAGCCCTAACATCTTTGGGTTCAGCTGAGCTACATTTTTTATTTTTTATTTTTAAAAGTCGGGTTCTAATCTTATCCATCCAAAGGCCTCATTTCAATCCTTTAGTCATTTATATCATTTCTTTGCTTTCGATCTTCTCTTTATTTATAATACTACCTACATACAACCAAAATAGAAAAAGCCAATATCTTTACATGTATATTTATTATGTAATAGAAATATTATATATATATATATATATATATATATATATATATATATATATATATATATATATATATATATATATATAGAGTAAGAGAGGGAGATGGATTTAATTATATTCAATATATTCAAGTGCAATATATAGTCACCTTTCTCATCCTTAAATCCACACAAATCCTAGAGCCATTCCACCTTTTCATCTTTGAAATTCATAAGCTGTGTAGAATCAAGGATGAGAGAGGTGACTGAATTTAATTAAGATTTTCTATATTAAATGTAGCCAAATTTAAAATCTGATCATTTTTTTAGTTTCACTTTTAAATTAATCCATATGAATTCTTTTCCTTTTTTTCTATATATATATATATATATATATATATATATATATATATATATGCATCCTATAATTTTAACCATTTATTATAAACATGAGATAAAATATTACACTCTAGTATTTTAAAAAATATTATTATTATATTGTCATATATTGAAATAAAGCTAATATAATAGAAACCAGAAGAACCAACTTATCAATTTCATAAAAATTATCTTTTGTCTTATATTCAAATAATATACAAACAGCATTTACATCGATCCTTAAGTCAGCATCTGAGTAGGAAAATAGCAAAACTGCATGTAATTGTTGCAGTCATGCCTTTGGACCACCACATTTATTTCAAGTAGAAACCAAACGTCGCTTCTCCTAAATTACAATTGGTATTAATTAACAATCTCATGCATCCATCTTGGTTACAAACAGGGACTAAAAGAGAGAAAAGTGGGATCGGTCGAGCTGATGATTCATTGACACACACGACATGACGACATATATGCAAGAAAAGAACGTCAAGGAGTCGTCCAGTTTTAATTTTTGTGAAACAAAGAGATCAGCAGCTACCACGCTGCAGCAACCTGGGACCGGGTTTTTTTTGTGGATGGACGAAGTAGGTTGCCGTGTTGTGCTGCTCACCATACCATGACGATAGTTATACGCAGCAAGCATTAGCACTGGCATTACAGCAGGCTTAAAGTAAAAAAGGTAAGTAGGACCATCGATCTTTGGGCTAATAATATGTTTGATTCCTTGACTGAATTCTGTTCCCTAATCATGAATTTGGCCGGCATGTTGACAGGGCAACTACCACAAAGCAAATTGCGTATCTGCCTGTCAGTATCCGTGGAAGAACGCGTGACTCTTTTTACGAATGCTCGTTGGGGTCCAGATTGCTGTCCCCTCTGGCCATCGAATTGAGAGCGCAGGCTTTAACGTACTCTTTTACGTGCCGACACTCGTTAAAAAGCAAGGCTGTCACAGCATTATAACAACCATTTTCAACGCAAGGGTAGCAGCATTTCTTTCTTTCTTTTCTGTTTTTTTTTTTTTAATCTTTCTTTCACTCATCCTTTAATACAAGCAAATTATAACATCATTTTAATACAAATCAAACTTAAAATATTAAAATATAAGGTTTATTTTAGTATAATAGAATATAGTTCTTCCTATTTATAACTTCTAAAGCAAAAGTGATAGACAATAAAAATGATTATTCAGTCAATCATAAAATTAATTTTTTGATAGATACGATGAATTTAAATTTCATGAACATTCTGAAAGATAGTTCGAATATTATGAAACAAAGTTTATTGATGAATAATCGCAAAAATTCTGTCTAAACCATCGTATGACAGTAAGAGAGTCTTTCTCGATAAAGAGACTGCTAGCTCGAAAGATATGAGTGACATAGAAGATGACAATCCAAGCAGCATAAAGATCAATTATAAAAATAAAAAAGTAAAAAAGATTGAGTCCATCAGCTTTCATTTTTTTCTTTTTGTTTTCAAAGAAGGCTTTCACCATCTGATAAGACCTGTTCCTCTAGCTTAGGCTTCCACGAGACAGCATAAACCATGGGAGGAAATCAGGGAGACAAAATATAGGTTGTATCATGAAAGCTATTAAGTTTGGATGGTAATTGATGGAGCCAATTGACCCCATGAAAAATAAAAAACTTTTTTGGACGGCCCCAAAGGCCGACGGCTCCAAGACCGATGGCCCCAAAGGCCGACGGCTCCATGACCGACGGCCCCCAAGACCGACGGCCCTAAAGGCCGACGGCTCCAAGACCGACGGCCCTAAAGGCCGACGGCTCCAAGACCGACGGCCCCAAAGGCCGACGCCTCCAAAGGCCGACGGCTCCAAGGCCGACGGCTCCAAAGATCGAGGCCCCAAAGGCCGACGGCTCCAAGACCGATGGCCCTAAAGGCCGACACCTCTAAGACCGATGGCCCCAAAGGCTGACGGCTCCATGACCGATGGCCCCAAAGACCGACGGCTCCAAGACCGACGGCCCCAAAGACCGACGGCTCCATGACCGACGGCTCCAAGACCGACGGCCCCAAAGGCCGACGCCTTCAAAGGCCGATGGCTCCAAGACCGATGGCCCCAAAGGCCGACGGCTCCAAGACCGATGGCTCCAAGGCCGACAGCCCCAAAGACCGACGGCCTGTAAGGCCGATGCCTCCAAGACCGACGGCTCGCCCTTGGCCAGCCGGGTCCGGCCTTGACTCCCCCGGGAGGGTCAAGGCGTTCCCAGTTCCTGCCAGATCAGTCCCAGTGGTTCAAGAAACCGCCTCTGTGACGCGCCGCCCAACAGCACCAGATTCGATAACTTAACAGCCCCGCCGGCTGATGGGACAGGACCCACCTACCCAACAACTGATGGGACGTAACCCACCAACCAGCCCAGATTCACGCAAGGGCTCAGCAGACGTTCTGACTTCACGCAATCCCACGTGACCATGCCAGGGTCAACCCCTATAAAAAGGTGAATCCACCCAGTAAACAGGTATGCGCGATAACCCCAAATCGCCATCTCAGCGTCCAGGAAGGAATCCCTCCTCCCTGAGACCTCCTTTCTCATACTAAAAAGGGCTCTCTCGAGCCCCTCTTCAGCTGTGACCTCAGTCACTAACTTGGCCGTCGGAGGGTCCCACCGGAGACCCCCTCTGGTCCCGGGACTTTTCTGCAGGTAACCTGGTGAAGAAGAGCTAGGAGAAGCACTCCGTTCCCGACGTCCAGGAGAGGTGATTGAGCGTCATCAGATTGGCGCGCCAGAAAGGGGGGACGCGCTGAAGGAAAGAAAGCTCTGTCTCCTTGAGCTATAAGCCTCTGTCCCCTCTAAGATTGCTATGGTGGTGATGCGCATGCCAGAGGTTCTTACCAATCGTGCTGGAGGGCATCCACATCGCACTGAGCAACAAAAGACCAGTCTCTCTCTCTCTCTCTGCCCCTCCTTCATCGCCAACTTCAGCTGCTCTGATTAACCAGCTGGCCATCCTCAATCGGCAAGGTCAAGCTTTGAAAGTAGCAGTTCATGAACTGCAGAAGCAACGCTCGGGGGCCACTCAGCAGCACCCCAAGCCTCTCACGTCGCCCATGATAGCTGCACCAGTGGGCTAGTGATCCGCTCACTACAAGAGCTAAGCACATTGCACTTAAGACAATTTTTTTTCATTAATACTTAAAAATGTCATGCAGGGAAGACCTACCTTGCATCAACATCCAAAGCCAACCTCGCTTTGGCATCAAAAAGCCCTGGGCCAGCCAGGCACAAAGACCGACTCCGCGTCAGCAACAAAGACTGACTCCGTGTCGGCACCAAAGACCGACTCCGCGTCGGCACCAAAGACTGACTCCGCGTCGGCAACAAAGACCGACTCCGCATCGGCAACAAAGACCGACTCCGCGTCGGCATCAAAGACCGACTCCGCGTCGGCAACAAAGATCGAACACGACGCAAAGGCAAATAGCTACGAAAAAGCTAAGTATACTACACTTTGAGAAAAAAGTTTCTTTTCATTAGTGTCTGAATGCGTTACAGGAAAACCATCAAAGACCGACTCCGCGTCGGCAACAAAGACCGACTCCGCGTCGGCACCAAAGACCGACTCTGCATCTGCACCAAAGACCAGCCTCCGCGTCGGCACCCAAGATCGGCCCCGTGTCGGCACCCCCAAGCTCAAGACCTGCGGATTCCAATCAACAGAGTTTCCTGGGGGGCAGATCAACCCTGCAGAAGGAGACCAATTTCTTTAAAGAAAAAGGCACCTGAGGCTGGCCCAAGCACCCTCTGGTCATCCTCCGGGGTTCAAAAGGTTCTCGACGGCCTCAACTTTGCCTCATCGGCTTCATCTTTGCCTCAACGGCTAACTGACGAGCATCCCCCAAAAAGTTAGTGTACGCTGCTTTCAGTGGCAGGCGTGAGGTAATCAATTTGCCTCCAAAAAATTTCTTGAAGTTCTACACTCCTTTCGCTTAAGCTGATGCAGGGCACGCAAGCTCAAGGAGTATGGGGGGCATTTGATGGGGCCAGTTGACCCCATAAAAAATAAAAAACTTTTTTGGACGGCCCCAAAGGATGACGGCTCCAAGATCGATGGCCCCAAAGGCCGACGCCTCCAAGACCGACGGCCCCAAAGGCTGACGGCTCCAAAGGCCGACGCCTCCAAGACCGACGGCCCCAAAGGCCGATGGCTCCAAGACCGACGGCCCCAAAGGCTGACGGCTCCAAAGGCCGATGGCTCCAAGACCGATTGCCCCAAAGATCGATAGCCCGTAAGGCCGACGCCTCCAAGACCGACGGCTCGCCCCTAGCCAGCCAGGTCCGGCCTTGACTCCCCGAGGAGGGTCAAGGCATCCCCAGTTCCCGCCAGATCAGCCCCAGCGGTTCAAGAAACTGCCTCTCTAACGCGCGCCGCCCGACAGCGCTAGATCCGACAACTCTACAGCCCCGCCGGCTGATGGGACAGGACCCACCTACCCAACAACTGATGGGACGTAACCCACCAACCAGCCAAGATTCACGCAAGGGCTCAGTAGACGTTCTGACTTCACGCAATCCCACGTGACCATGCCATGGTCAACCCCTATAAAAAGATAAATCCACCCAGTAAACAGGTATGCACGATAACCCTAAAATCGCCATCTCAGCGTCCAGGAAGGAATCCCTCCTCTCTAAGACCTCTTTTCTCATACTAAAAAGGGCTCTCTCAAGCCCCTCTTCAGCTGTGACCTCAGTTGCTAACTTGATCATCGGAGGGTCCCACCGGAGACCCCTCCTGTCCCAGGACTTTTCTGCAGGTAACCTGGTGAAGAAGAGCCGGGAGAAGCACTCCGTTCCCAACGTCCAGGAGAGGTGATTGAGCGTCATCAGTAATCAGCAATTAATTTGATTTGATTATCTTCTTTAAAAATATGCATGCAAGAAAAAATAATAAAATAAAAAGATCAAAGTCGAGGATGATAGATACCGAAACTCCCAATAATCTAAAAGAAATTACAGTGCCAGAGTTTTCTTCTAACATAATATAATCTGTCGATGAATTTAGGATATAAGAATAATAAAATATAGCTAATTATAGTTCATACGAAGCAGTAATCTCAACCTTTTACCCTGAATTGCTACAGTGATTGTCCTCTGTTCTTTGTGCTTTAAGAATCCCGCTCCGGCTGTCTTGGCCTTGATCTCCGGCGATCATCGCTGCTTTCATCCGGTGTTCTTCTCCGGCCGATGGCACAAGCTGCTCCCTCCCCTCCTGCTGCAGCTGATGGTGCTTCGGGTGGCCGGAATGCTTGGAGCCGCCCTACGGATAGCCGTTTTGTGTGGTCTGCTCCCTCTCTGTCTCCGACCGAGATTGCCGATTTGGAGCTCCGTTTTCCTGAGATCGTCCAAGCTCCTGCTGAAGCCCTGGCTGATGAGGCCAGCAGATGGGAGCTGAACGCCATCCTTGCAAGGAGTATTAATCGATGGGTGCCGTCGGATGCTATCATTCGGGAGCTCCGGCGAGGTGGTATACCAGGGGAAGTAGAAGTTGTTTGCTTGGCTCACAAGTGTTTCATCCTTCGATTCTCCGACATTAATGCCAAGTTGATGGTGCTCGGGCGGCCGTGGGTTGTTAACGGACAACCCATAGCCACTGAAGAATGGAGTGCTGAATTCATCCCAGCTGAGGACTCTGTTCCCAGGGCCCTGCTTTGGATTCGGTTGCCGCTCTTGCCGATAGAATTCTGGACCGATGAAATCCTTCGTACAATCGTTTCACCAGCGGGGGAATTCATCTTCTCAGATCCTTCAACCAAGCAAAGAATCAAGGCGGATTTGCTTGGTTATGTGTGTGTGTCGATCTCAGAAAGCCTCTTCGCCCTGGAGCCAGAGTTCGAGGTAGACGAGATCCATTCTGGTAGCAGTATTCATATGAACATCTTGAAGGAATTTGTGGGCAATGTGGATCGCTGCACTACTCCGGTCCCTGCTCGCCCCTACCGGATGCTAGCCCCTCTTCGCTGGGTACCAAGTTCGGGCCGTGGATGGCTGCGCTTAGGCAGCGTCGGCCTTTCCCTGGTTCAACTGATGATTTGAGGAGGAAGAAGCAGTCGTCTGGGCATGGTGCTTCTGCTGAGCCTCAGCCACCGCCTGGGAAGATGTCGTCTTCCTCTACTCGGCCGGTCGCGGAGGAGGGCTGGCAAGCTCCGCTAAAGGTGGCCCAAAGACGTTTGTCCAGACCCCTCTTGGTGGTGGATTCCTCTGGGTCGGGGTCTATTAGGGTTGCCAGCCCTGTTGCCGTGCCGGGCACTGTGGACCGTGCCGGTTTTTCTGAGACAACACCCGAGAGCTCTAATGTTCAGAATTCCTTGATGTCCCAAGTGCCAACATTGAACCCTTTCTCTCTTCTTGGTTCAGATAAGTGGGCTGAACGGCCCACGGTCAGTAGGGATAACTGCTCTGGCCCATCGAAGCGGGCGAGGCTGGAGGATAGTACAATCCAACGAGCTGTATCCAAAAATACAAAAGGGAAAGGAAAAGCTAAGTTATCTGCTTCCAAGCTTACTCAGGCTAATGCTATCCTTATAGATACAATGGATAGTCTTGGTGCAGTGAATGGAAAGTGTTCTAGAGCAACCTCATCTCGGGACAAGGATGCTACTCCTGAACTGACCCTCAATGCAGGTCATAATCATGATCTCGCTCTCTCTCATCTCAAGGGAGCCATTGGAGGGCAGGGAAAGGACATTTCTATTGATGTTATGGAGACTGCTCAGTTGATAGTTACTTCTGGACATTCAGCTGAAGGCAGACCTCCTGCTATTGATATGCTGGGGGACCAGGGTGGGTCCCAACCTCCCCCAACTACTAAATGAAGATTCTTATTTGGAATGTGAGAGGAGCTCAGAAACCTTCGTTTCACTCCTCCTTTGGTAGAGTTATGCAGCAGCATAATTTTGATATCTGTGTTTTATTTGAGACCCATTTGTCGGGTGACAGTTTAGCCCGGTTTAGGATACATGTCTCTAGACTTTGGTCTTCCTATGCTGTGGAGTCAGTGGGACTTTCAGGAGGTATCTTGGCCCTCTGGCGCCATTCCATGATCCGAGTTGATGCTTTTCACCAGTGCAATCAGCAGGTTACTCTTGTTATCTCAGATGGTTCTTCTGATCCCTGACTCCTCTCAGGTATTTATGCCAGCACGGATTTTGTGAGAGGCGGGTCCTCTGGGCTGAGATTCTTGCTCTCCTTCATCAGGGCTATCCCTCCTCGTTGCAGGGGACTTTAATTGTATTGTTGGGGCTAATGAAAAAAGAGGGGAAGGTTTCGAGCAGGGCTGCGGATATTGCTGAGTTCATGACCTTTATTTCTGATGCTGGCCTGTTGAATTTGGGATACTCGAGTCCTCAATTTACCTGGTGCAACAACCGCCAGGGTTCTGCCAGGGTCTAGGAAAGACTTGACAGGGCTATGGCTACGGGTCGCTGGAGTCAGTATTATCCCGCTACCACTGTCACTCACCTCCCGAGGATTGCTTCCGATCACTGCCCCATAATGATATCTACGAGGCAGAGACTCAGCAGTGGAAATAGTTTCGTTTTGAGCAGTTCTGGACCTCCTACCCTTCTGCCAGGTCCATTCTCTCTCAGGTGTGGCGAACTCCTGTTAGAGGTTGTGCCACTTATAGGCTTTCCAGACGTCTTCAGTTAGCGAGACGTAGGCTCTCCACCTGGAACAGAATGGAGGTTGGGGACATTCTGAGAAAAGTGGAGCAGGTGGAAGCTGACATTGCTACCCTTCAAACCATAGAAGATCAGGAAGGTGCTCTCACAGAGTCTGACTTCACTTCCCTCCAAGCTATGCTGGCCCTTCACCACTCTCTTCTTCTTCAGCAGGAGATGTTCTGGAGACAGCGATCTCGGATCCAGTGGATTAGAGAGGAAGACCGTAACACCAGTTTTCCACCAGGCTACATTGAAGCGTCGGGTAGCTAATAGGATCCGTCGCCTTGTTGATGAGGAGGGCCATTGCTATGAGGATATTCAGGTTATTAGGGACCAGTTCCTTCATTTCTACCAGACTAGATGGTCCAAGCAGAGTGGAGTTGGATATCCTGTTCACCCGGTCCCGAGCTCCAAGAAGATCACTGCTCATGAGAATGGCCTTCTTACTAGGGCTATCACGGAGGATGAGATTCAGAAGGCTTTATGGGATCTTGGGCCTGATAAAGCCTCTAGGCCTGACGGCTTCCCACCTTTCTTCTTTCGTCACTATTGGAACATTGTCGGCCAGGATGTTTTGCAGGCTATCCAGCTTGTTTTTCAATCTAGCTCTATGCCTGTCGATTAGAACCGGACATTTATCACTCTGGTGCCCAAATGCTTCGATGCTTCCACTCTGCTTCATTATCGTCCCATTAGTCTTTACACCACTCTATATAAGATCTGTGCTCGGATCCTGACTTCCCGCTTGCAGATCGTCATTCCTCGCCTTATCGCCCTAGAGCAGGGAGCTTTTATTAGAGGGCGAAGTATTACTGATAATATTTTCATTGCCCAGGAATTTATGCATGACCTCCAGAGGTCCTCTCGTGGCCAGGGCCTTATGGCTATTAAGTTGGATATGGAGCGGGCTTATGATAGATTGAGTTGGGCCTTTCTGTATCAAACTCTACTGGAATTTGGGTTTGAGGATCTCTTTATTGACTGGATCAGGGCATGCATTCACAGACCATCATTCTCTCTCCTTATTAATGGAAGCCAAACAGATTATTTTCACTCTGAAGTGGGGCTGCGTCAGGGATGCCCTCTATCCCCTTTTCTATTCATCCTAGCTGCGGATGATCTATCCCGAGCGCTCACTCAAGCTCAGCATGATTTATGTATTGCCCCTTTCTCTGCGGGACCCCAGGGCCCCTTGATCTCCCACCTTCTTTTTGCTGATGATTGTATTCTACTGGGAAAGGCTACTCCACATAATGCGATCACCTTTGCTTCCATCTTTCAGCGCTACTGTCAGGCCTCTAGACAAAAGATTAATTATCAGAAATCTTCCATCTGCTTCAGCCCGAGGATCACGGCTAATACCAAAGCGGCCATTATCCGTATTTTCGGTATTACTAATCAGACTGACCGTCTCTCTTACTTGGGGATCCCCATTACCGGAAGACGACCTCAATGCAGTGACTATACTGATCTTGAGCGTCGGGTTCGTGACCGATTGGATGGTTGGCAGGTCACTGCGTTATCCATGATGGCCAGGATTACCCTCTTACGGACTGTTCTTACCTCTTTACCTCTTTACCTCCTTTCTAACTCTGCTGTCCCTCTGTCGTGTTTGAGGAGGATTGAGAGATGCTTCAGGGATTTCCTTTGGGCCTCCAGTCAAGATGGGCATGGTCTCCATTTACTTGCTTGGGACACTATTTGTATGCCGATTGCAGATGGTGGCCTTGGCATTCAATCGTTGATTGTCAGAAGGGAGGCTCTGTTGGCTAGGCATGCCACCCAGTTTCTTCTTGATCCACATTCTTTATGGAGCTCTTTCATGCATGCCAGATATGGAGATTGGACGGCCTCTACGGATTTTCAATCTAGTCGGGGCTACTCTTTCTTCTGGAAAGAGGTTTGTCGTCATGCTCCGGATATCTTGAACAACATCACTTGGATGATTGGTGATGGCTCCTTGGTAGATGCTGTTCAAGATGCTTGGATAGCCAACACTCCCCTTTCACGCTGGCCTACTTTTATAAGTAACAGTGTTCCTAGCAGCATGAGAATCAATGATTTGATCTCTCGGGAGCACTCCTCCTGGCACCTTCCCACGGTGGCCCGATTTTTTGGTGATGAGCTTGCTCGTCGGATCCTTTCCATTCCTATTATACCGGGACATATTGCTGATACCAGATTATGGAGGAGATCCTGTCTTCCCAGTGCTCCAGTCAGGGATCTTATGAAAATTTATAGGCCTCACGCTCGGCATATGAAGGACGTGAAGTGAATCTGGCGGCTTCCTATCCACCCCAGGATCCAGCTCTTTATGTGGAAGCTTGCTTGGGATTGCCTTCCCACCTGCTCTATGCTATCCAGAAGGGGATTGTCTATCCAGCCAACCTGCCCTCTGTGCGGTCTGGAGGAGGAGACGACGGATCATGCTATCTTTACATGCAGTAGGGCCAGGCAGATTTGGTAGCTTACTGGCTATCACCATTACCTTGGTCCGAAAGGCACCGCCTCTCTGCGTGCGACCTTTTTGACTGACATTAGGAGGGGCACCCAGCAGCTAGTTGTCACCGGGGCCTACACTGCTTATCAGATTTGGATCTCGCAGAACCTTCATGTCTTCACTGATGATCATGTTTCTCCACAGAGGACTGCTAGAAGAGCTATCTCCTTATCCGTGGAGTACACATACTATCGCTCGGCTTCTGATTTTGACGGTCCTGGCCACTGGGGCTCCTCTGCTGCTTCGGCAGCGAACCCACATACGATTTTTATTTCTTGGGAGCCCCCACCCCCAGGGTTTGTTAAAATCAACTTTGACGGTAGTGTTCGAGGCAGACATGTTGGCTCAGCTTTCATAATCTGTGGGTTGGATGGTGCTTTGCTGGCTGCTGGTGGTCTTGGCTTACTGGATTATTCTGTCCCGCTGGCTGAGCTGTACGCAGCCTGGGCTGGTATCTCCTACGCCATTCAGATTCTTCATGCTCACTGCCTGCTCATCGAGGGAGATTCGCTCACTGTCATCCAGTGGCTCCGCCAAGATAGCGGTGATCCGGTTGCTTTCAACCCTCTGCTTCATGATATCCAGGCCACCCTTCAGGAAGCCCACTGTGTTCATATCCGTCATGTTTACCGGAAAGCCAATTCTGCGGCGATTGGATTGTGGGCTCGGTGGCTTATCAGTTTGGGATTTGGAATTGGAAGCAGGGTGATCCCTGCCCTTCTGTACTTAAACAGATTTTATTTTCTTATCTTTCTGGGTTGACTCACACTAGATCAGTGTGATCACCCGTTTGTACCAAAAAAAAAAGGTTGAGATTAATTCCTTCTAGTTTCAAAAAAATTATTATTATTTTTTATTTTGCTACGTGAGACTTTCATCGTCAGGGAAGTTGAAAGGGTTAGATGTATCTTATAAAAAAATTTATTTTCATATATGAAATTCATAACATTTGAGTCATAACGAATCAATGTTACCATTGCAACAAAATTTATCCTCACAAACCTCGATCCATTGAGATGCTTTTATAAAAACAATCAAGATCATAATTACTATAATATTGATAATAATTTTGTTGAGCGTCTAATCCATAAAAAAAAAAATGAGATTTTGAGATCTTGATTGCATAGAGATTGGCCAGCATGATTGGAGCCCACATCCGGTTGCATCTTCAAAAATTATGGTATGGATTTGCTCTCCTGAACGGTGATGTTAGCCTACGGTGTGAGAAGTAATGTTGACCGCATGGGCACAAGCCAAAGCGTAAGTCAAACAAATCATGATGCTTGTTGTGGAAGCACAGAATAATAAGTTAATTACTCTAATAGTTATAAGCGTTACGCTAGCTGACAATGGCACCTAAATTATTTTTAATTTAGTACCGATGGTATAATATTGTAAAGTATCTTTTGAAATAATTTGCACAAGATAATATTGTAAAGTACCTCCGTCTTCCTCTTCACCCTGTCATCAAGGGCATCATGAGGTTCTACGAAATTTATCCCTCGTCGATAGCGCTGAATAGTTAGAGGCACATGATGGGCTTCGTCTCTCTATGTAAGCTCATGGGGCTGCCTGCTACCATGCCTCTGTTCCATGCATGCAACAGCATTGTCTTCCCCCAAGACTCTCCTTTGCCTTACATCGGTCCCCAAAAATCTTTTAAGAGAACCGTTGGGGCCCCTCTTTTATAAAGGGTTGAAAGTTTCGGTTCTTTATTGTCCATGGAGCAGGGCATGCCATTTTCCTTGGTTGTGGGGGCGCTTCTTCGATGAGTTGAACAAGGGTCCAACTCTATCAAAGCAAGAGTATAGGAACTTGGATATTCTGAAGAATGGTCCCGCATTGTCGATTGGAGCCTTGCTGACCGAGGATGCCCTTTTCAATGCAGGGCTTAGCACCGTTGATCCCCAAGGTAAGCTTTAATTTTTCACTCTACCCACTAGACTTAGATATGTCTTGGTTGCATTTGGCTGACCATCTGTTTGTTCATTTTATAGCGGTCAAGTCAGATCTTGGGGTTCGGATGAGGGAGGAACTAAAAAAGGATGTTCGGAGACACGACTCTGAGAAGGGACACGGGGCCGAGAAAAGGTCTCATACGCCCTCGTCGAGCCCATGCAAAAAGAGGGTCAAAATTAGCCTGTGGGCTCCTTTGTCAGCAGAAAGGAATGAAGAGACGCCGGTGAAGAGCAATGAAGATGTGCTGGTCCCAAGCGAAGAGCAGTGATATTCCCCTTTCTGCCACCAGGGAGCCTTTTCGTGAGACGTAGAGGGAACCAGAACAATCTTCTGAAAGTCGAAAAGTGCCTTCGGCTAAGGAGCCTATCCTCGAAGGGCTGAGGGAGGTCGAGCTAAATGCCAAAGGTCAGGAAAGGCCTTCGGCCGAGGGAGTCGGTCAAGCTGAAATTCCTAGGCCAACCCATCCTGATTTTGAGGGAATGCCATTGGCCTAGAGGATCCGCTAGTTCCTTGGCCAGAATGAGGGCTCTTCCAAGTTAATCATGGAGGAAGAAGAGAAGGGTCCTGCTTCCATTGCGATCGATAAGCATATCATCCCTGAGGACCTAAATTTTTTGCCCACGGTTGACAACTATGAATTCCTAAGGGCCATAAGTATCTATGTTGGCTCAGATGGCAACCCAAGAGGGGGGGTGAATTGGGTTCTTTAAAAATTTAACACTTAAAACTTAAAACCAAATTTCTCAAAGACTAAGTATACTAGTGAAGTGATGTAATAATTTAAAGCACAATGAGAGAGAGAGATAGAGACAAAAGTACGATAAACACACAAAGATTTATAGTGGTTCGGTGTATCCCACACCTATGTCCACTCCCAAGCAACTCTTGGGTCCACACTATAATCCACTAATTACAGTTGAGTTATTTTACAAGCTCACAACTCTAACTTGTTGTTTTACACGGGTCACAACGAACCTAGCCGGTTTTCACAGGTTCACCAGCACAAAACCTAAACCCAAGCTAAACTAGCTTGTTCCCAAGGTAAACTACCTCAACTAATTCAATCCCCTGATTGAATTAGTAAACACCAAATCAATTTAATGTTTACAATAATGGAAAGCTCCTTAAATGAGCAAATAAGCAATATAAATAAAATAAGATTAGAAAAGCCTGTTTGAAGCAATTTGAGGTTGGGCTTTTCTTTTTTTCTTCTTTTCCTTTCTTCTTCTGAATGAGCTAACTGGATTTGAACTCTGAATCTTGAATGAGGCTCGTTGAAGAAAAGTTGAAGATTTAGGGCTTTTTTCTTCTTCTCTAGAACTTTGGAAATCCTCTGATTTTGAACTTTTAGGGCTTTGGATTTCTCTTGAATCTCTCTTGGATTTTGAACTTTTTCACTGGGGATTTCTCTTGATTTTCTCTTTTTCTCGATTTTTCTATTCTCTTCCGTTCTTCTTTTCAAATGAACGAATCCCCTTTTTATAGAGTCTTAATCCGAGATTAGGTGAGAAATAGCCGTTACAAAGTACCTTGGATGCTTCCTTACGCAAAGAAATGTATTCGTTGAGAGTTTGGTGAGAAAATATATCCATTAGAATCCGATATGGTACTTTTGAAAATCATCCTTGACAGGTTGGAGTCGGCTCCAACTTTTCATGTGTCGGCTCTAGATCATGTTTCCATAAATAGCAAAAATCGATTTGATGTAGAGTCGGCTCCGACTTTGCAAAGTATTGACTCCCCGCTGACTGGAGTCGGCTCCCGATTTCTGATGTGTCGGCTCCGAGAATTGCTCCGAAAAACATGTTCTCTGTAACTCAGGTTAGAGTCGGCTCCTGAAATCCATGTGTCGGCTCCATCTTCTGAAGCAGAAAATAGTTTCTCTGTATCTCAGGTTGGAGTCGGCTCCACCTTTTCATGTGTCGGCTCCGAAACCTCAGGTGTCGGCTCCAAAACTCTAGGTGTCGACTCCGAACCGTACCAAAATATACAACTGCTCTGATACACTATGGAGTCGGCTCTAATGGTTCTAGGTGTCGGCTCCAAGTTCTGAACTTAAATAAATTCCATTGAAACTTGGTTCAAAACTGATTTCTAAGTGCCATTTGAATAAATAACCAATCTTAATTCCTGAAACACTTATCAAATCTATTAGAAACACAATGAATATACTCATGGCTTTTGTTAATCATCAAAATTAATAATTGGATAAATAATTTCTCAATAATTTTTCTAACAATCTCCCCCTTTTTTATGATGACAAAAACATTGAGTATATGCATAATTGTCAAAGTATTTACTTTTAAGGTTAACCTCCCCCTTAATATGGTAGCTCCCCCTATGTGTGTGCATATGTTAAGTTCATTGAAACTTTTATGCATATCTTAATTCCATATGATATTAATTTCATTTAACATGCATATAAGTACCATTCTTTCATTAATTGATTATGCATATATAAGTATCTCTTCTCTCATTATTTTTATGCATATACAAGAATCTCTTTCTCCCCCTTTTTTGTAATCAACAAAAAGGATTAGAAGGTGCATTAAGACTTAAATTAACATCAATCATAGGAATCAAATTCAAAGTTCAAAACAAAGTCCAAGTCAATTATCAAAATTCAAGTATGATATTCATTGAATACTCAAAACTTCATTACATTATTCATAAAGTTAAATACTTCATTACATCATTCTAAGCATCAAAATACTTCATTACATCATTCATAAAGCCAAACTAAACTTCAAAGAGTAAGTACATCAAAATGTAAATCAAACATCAAAAGCTAATAACATCAAAATCTAAGAAGTCTTTTGAGCTCTTCTAATATCTTTCCCATTCCTTCACTTTGGATTTTGATAAATTCATTTAGTCTTCTGTCAATAAAAGCAGATGCAACTGTAATTTTCTCTTATAACTCTGTATTGCACTTAGAATAAATATCAGAATCTCCTCCAATGTCCTTGATCTTCTTAAAAATGTGCATAAGATCAGTCTTCAAGGCTTCTTAAGAAGTTCCAAAAGATGATTCAATTTTGCTTACTCTATCTTCCAAGGAATAGTACATTTCCCTCAAGCTCATAAGTCTACTATCTAGTTCAATCTTCATCTCTTCTTTATGACTAGCAAAGAGTTCCTTTAATTGTACCAATTGAGCATCAGAAAAACCATATGAAGGAGCAGAAACAGATGCAGGTGCTGGAGTAGGTGCTGGGGTGGTGATGATCTATTAGGCTCAGGTGAAGGATGCCTCACTGATGGACCAGCCACCGATGGTGCATAGCTCCAATATCAGCTGCCCTATCCTTCATATGTCCTTTCCTTTCCTAATTTCCATCCACCTTCACGAACCCCATCCGATGCATAGCAGCTAAACTATAATAGTCAGTGTGCCTTAAGTTCTTCTTAGGTTCATTGTCTGAAAGAACTGCACCTTGGCTTTGGAATGCTAATGTCAAAACCATGCCATAAAGAAAAGTTGATCTCTTCTTGTTTCCAGCCTCATCCATGTACCAAATCATCATACCAGCTAAATTAGTTTGCTGACCAGTCAGAACACTGTCCATTAAAACAATGTCTTGCTCCGAGACATACTCAAATATGTCGGTCTTAGGGAATAAAATACGACCACAAATATTATGAAGTAATCTTAACTCAAGGGGCAACTGGTTTACCCTAACTTCTTCAAATTCAGTGACCTCCCTTCCTAGCATCCTTGACAATGCACTTGATCTCTCACTATGGATATTTGCAATAAGTCCAGTAACAGGAATCCCTAAAAGGTTTCCTAGAATCTCCGAAGTTAGATGAATTCTTTTCCCTCTAACAGAACTTACTATACCTCCATCTCCTCTTGAAAGATTGAAATAAAATTCTTTGACTAAGGCAGGGTAAGTGGGTAAATCAAGAGAACACACCTTATCCCAACCTAATTCTTTTAATTGCCGCCCAATGGAGAAACCCTCTTCCTCAAAGAAATAAAAATCTACCTTTCTGCCCATAGTAATCACATGGCCAGCAAGGGTGTCGATTTGAGGTGAGGAGGGACTTGGAACAACACTTGGTATGGATGCCGACAAAGAATACGAAGAACTCAGTGAAGGCTGCCTCACCGAATGCCTCATGGTTCGTTTTTCGGTCGTCACCGCTCCACCAAACATGGATCCCTACGTTTGGGTGTCATTGAGTGCTAAGGAGTGGTTGATTTGAGAAATTTTGGCTTTGGAAGAGTTGGAGAGAGTTTGAAAGAGTTAGGAGTCGATTGAAATGAAAGAGGAGTCGGCTCTACCCTAGATAAGTCAACCTGGGACTACTTGGAGTCGACTCCCGCAAAGCGAAGTGTCGGCTCCAGGTCGCTAACACAGTCAGCGCCCGAAGTGGAGTCGACTCTAGAAAAGCAGGTGTCGGCTCCAAAGTCTTTGACAAAACTGGAGTCGACTCCGATACCAGAGGAGTCGGTTCCAAGATAGTTTCAGAAAAAAAATAAGAGAGTTTCAAAGGATTGAAACTTGTCTAGATTGACATCAAATTTTGGCTAAATCAACTTTGGAATGTGATGAATCAAGGGGTTCAAATATCTAGATAAATCATCCTTAAAATTATAAGAAAATTAGGAAAAATGATTGAATTCTAGATGATCATTCCTAGGAGATTTAAAATTCATTCCAATGGATTACAAACCCCTAATTCTTTCTAAGATAACAAAATCTTTCTTCACTTAGGGGTCTTGTAAAAATGTCAGCTAGTTGTTCATCAGTACAAACATAAGTCAAGACAAATGTCATTATTAGCTACATGTTCTCTAATAAAATGATATCTAATTTCAACGTGTTTAGTTCTTGAATGTTGGATTGGATTTTTAGTCAAATTGATTGCACTAGTATTATCACATCTAATTGGTGTTTTATCAAGTGTTATACCATAATCTTCAAGTTGTCGCTTAATCCAAAGGATTTAAGCACAGCAACTTTCAACTGTAACATATTCAGCTTCAGCAGTTGATAATGCAACTGAATTTTGCTTTTTGCTAAACCAGAAGATTAAGTTACTTCCTAAAAATTGGCATGCACCACTTGTACTCTTTCTATCTAATTTACAACCAGCATAATCAGAATCAGTATATGAAATCAAATTTAATGTTGAGTCTCTAGAATACCATAATCCTACATTTTTAGTTCCATTTAGATATCTAAGTATTCTTTTTACTGCAATTAAGTGATATTCTTTAGATTCAGATTGATATCGTGCACATAAACATACTGCAAACATGATATCTGGTCTACTAGCTGTTAAATAAAGTAGTGAACCGATCATACCTCTGTAACATTTTTGATCAACAGACTTACCATCTTCATTTTTATCTAACTTGCATGAAGGACTCATTGATGTTTCGAGAGGTTTGACTTGTTCCATACCAAATTTCTTGAGAATTTCTTTTGTGTACTTTATTTGGTTGATGAAAATTCCCTCTCTTTCTTGTTTAATTTGAAGTCCTAGGAAGAAGTTGACCTCTCCCATCATGCTCATTTCAAATTCATCCTGCATTAACTTAGCAAATTCTTGATACAAAAGATTGTTAGTAGCACCGAATACAATATCATCTACATAAATTTGTACTACCAATAAATCTTTATCTTTTCTTTTCAAAAATAGGATTTTGTCAACATTTCCTCTAAAAAAATTATTTTCAATTAGAAATTTACTTAATCTATCATACCAAGCTCTAGGTACTTGTTTTAAACCATATAGTGCTTTGTGTAATTTAAAAACATGGTTTAAAAATTCATGATCTTCAAAACCTGGTGGTTGCTCTACAAAAACTTTCTCATTTATAAAATCATTTAGAAATGCACTTTTAACATCCATTTGAAATAAATTAATGTTCATATGACATGCAAATGCAAGTAATAGTCTAATTGCTTCTAATCTAGCTACAGGTGCAAATGTTTCATCAAAATCAATTCCTTCTTCTTGATTATATCCTTTTGCAACTAATCTAGCTTTATTTCTAATTACTATGCTATTTTCATCTAATTTATTTCTAAATACCCATTTAGATCCTATTACAGAATGACCCTTGGGTCTATCAACTAAGGACCATACATTATTCCTAGTAAATTGATTTAATTCCTCTTGCATAGCTAACATCCAATTACTATCTTTTTCAGCTTCTTCAATAGTTTTGGGTTCTATATGAGATACAAATGCAAGATGATTATTGATGTTCCTCATTGATAATTTAGTTCTTACTCCTTGAGATGGATCACCTATGATTAAATCCTTAGGATGACCATAAGCATATCTTCAATCTCTATGCAGATCTACATCATTACGAGTAGTATCAATAACATCATTCCTAGGTGAGTCATCATCTTTAGCTTCTTGTTCATGGTCTGAAGATACATCTATATTCAATTTTTTAATATCTCTTTCAAGCAAAATTGTATCTTTCTCATCATCAATCTTTTCAGAACTTGATGCTAAAGATTCATCAAACACTTGATTCTTCTACAATTAAATATTTCTTGTTAAATACTCTATATGCTTTACTAGATGTTGAATAACCTAAAAATATTCCTTCATCAGATTTGATGTCAAATTTTTCAAGATTGTCTTTACCATTATTACGAATAAAACATCTACAACCAAATGCATGAAAATAACTAATGTTAGGTTTCCTATTATGCCATAGTTCATAGGGCGTTGTCTTAAGAATTAACCTAATTAAAGCTCTATTAAGGATGTAACATGCTGTGTTAATAGCTTCCGCCCAGAAGTACTTTGGGAGTTAGCTTTCACATAGCAAGGTACGGGCCATATCTTCTAATATTCTATTTTTTCTTTTTACAACTCTGTTTTGTTGTGGTGTTCTGGGTGCAGAAAAAATATGATGAATATCATTTTCAATACAGAAATTTTCAAATTGATGATTTTTAAATTCTGTGCCATGATCACTTCTAAGAGACACTATGGTGTTGTTTTTCTCATTTGTGACTTTCTTGAAGAATTTCAGGAATATTGAGAAAGTCTCATCTTTGTGAGCCAAAAATAAAACCCCAAGTATATCTAGAGTAATCATCTACTATTACAAGACCATATTTCTTTCCTCCTAGACTAGTGGTTCTAGTAGGTCCAAAAAGGTCTATATGAAGTAGTTCGAGTGGCCTAGTAGTTGAAACAATATTTTTAGATTTGAAAGAATTTCTAGCTTGTTTTCTAAATTGACTGACACGCATCACAAAATCTTGTTTTGGAAGTCCTTTAACTAAATCCATTCTAATTAATTTTGAAATTAAGTATGTGCTTGCGTGACCTAATCTACGATGCCATAGCCTTCCAATCGCATTGACCTTAGCATTATCAGCAATTAAGCAATGGTTACTAGTGGACAAATTGTCTAGATCAATTAAGTATGCATTGCCATTTCTATTACCAACAAATATAATGCTAAATCTATGGGATTAGAAATAGTGCAAATAGAAGCTTCAAAGGAAACTTTAAAACCTTTATCACATAATTGGCTAATGCTAATTAGATTATGCTTTAAACCAACAATATATAAAACGTTTTCTATAAAAGTGGATGGAGTTATTTGAATTTTACCAAATCCCATAATTTGGCCTTTGCCATTGTCTCCAAAAGTAATAACTCCTCCTCTTTTATCTTCAAGGGTGATGAATTGATCTTTGTCACCCATCATGTGTCTTGAGCAGCCACTATCAAGGTACCACTTTTGTTTTGATCCTTTGGCCGCAAGACATTCCTGCAAGATAATCAAATCTTATGTTTAGGTACCCAAGCTTTCTTGGGTCCTTCATGGTTAGTAGCAATAAAGATTGTTCCTTTTGAAACCCATATTTTCTTGCCTTTAATATTTAAATTCTTATTAGTTTTTTCTAAAATTGCATTCATAAGATTTATGTCCTTTTTTATTGCAATGATAATATGAAATATCATTTTTCTTTACAAAGAAATTGTTGACATATTTTTGTTTCATGTGTGGTTTATATCCTAAACCAGCTTTATCAAATATAGCTCTTTGATTACTTCAAAGCAAATTTAGTTTTTCTAAGCTATATATAAATTTATCAACTATAATTTATATTTATCAATTTCTTTCTTCAAATTAATATTTTCATTAGAAATTGATTCCTTTTCTTTAAAACATTTTCATTTACAGATTTTAGATTTTTAACCTTAAGAATTAGTTCATTTTTCTCTTTGAGAAGATTTAGGTTTTCAGTTTTCAAAGACTTGTTTTTCATTCTCAAAACCTTAAAATTACTAACTAATTCATTAAATGCATCATACAATTCATCAAATATAAAATCATCATTAGGGGTTTCAGTACTTACCTCATTTTCATCGTTTACCATGAAGCATATGTTTGTAACCTCTTTTTGTTCTTCTTCAGATGAAGACTCTTCACTATCACTCCAAGTTGCAACATAGGCCTTCTTCTTCTTCTTATAACCCTTCTTTAGTTGAGGATATTCAGATCAAAAATGCCCCGGCTTCTTACATTCATAACATGTCAAGGGTTCTTTTTCTTTATCCTTATCCCTTTCATTTTCTTTTTCTCCTTCCAATTTGATTCATGATTTCTTTTATGAAGGGTCTCCTTCTTTGCATGAACTTTCTAAATTTCTTTGTATTGCTGCGGAAATCTATTCTCCGACTCGGGTGCACTTCAAACTCCTGATCCGGACACCGATCTCGCCGCCTCGGGGTGGAACCTGTAAGACAGTCCGTACGTAGAGGGTGCTGTGGGGGTTGCCCTCTGCGGAGGACCCTCCAATGCCCAAGTCAGTAGAGATTCATAGCAAGTAGATATGTGGAGAAGACTCTCACAGAGGAGTTACCCTTTTGGTGGGTGTTCTCTCTCGAGAGCTCTGAGCTCAAGGGGAGCTTCAATGGAGTGTGTAAGAACTGTATATGAAAAAATGGGCATAGAATAGTCGTGAGCTTGAGGAAGCTCAAAAGAGAAAGAGAGAGAGGCTCAGAGAAGAGCTCTCTGTGTGAGCGAGAATGAGCGTTTAGGAGTGTAATGAGTTCGTTCTCAGAGTTACCTCATCGGGAGTCCCTCTTACCTAATTTATAGATGCTTAGAGTTTGTCTGGCTTGAGTGGTTGAGCCTCCGTAATGATGACTTTAGTGGATGGAGTGTCAGAGCTGATGTTTGTGAGGCATGAGGTGCTGCCACTTGATTTGGATGGTTGCTGTAGGCTGTTGCAGGCTTGCAGGGCATGGGCGGCCGTTACGACGCTTGCCAAATGTGTCCCCCATGTCGCACGTCTGTTGTCCTGTGCGGACAGCGATGGAGCCAGGCACATGGACCCCACAATGTGGCTGCTAAGGAACTACTTGGGTGGTTGCTGAGGCCGACTGGCCGAGGCTGAAGCTAGCCGAGGTATGTTGGCCGAGGCTGAAGCTGGCCGAGGCTGAGGGTGGCCGAGGCTTAAGCTGGCCGAGGCTGAAGCTGGCCGAGGTTGAAGCTGGTTGAGGTATATTGGCCGAGGCTGAAGCTAGCTGAGGTATGTTGGCCGAGGCTGAAGCTGGCCAAAAGAGGGCTGACTTGGGTGGCTAACTGGGAGTCCAACCTGAGTGCATCACCATTGCCCATGGGGTTTACTAGCCCCATCAGATTCAAATTCTCATGCGCTGGATTCCACAGAGGTATTTTGAATGTCGTGGTTCAGCCTGAATGAGGAATAACCTATTTTCGAGGTATAGAATGGGATCGGCTCCAATGGCCGAGGTATGACGATGGCTCGGGTTACCGAGGACTCGGCTGGCCGAGGTATGGCTCGGGGAATGGCTCGGCTCGGATGGCCAAAATATGAAGATAGCTCGGGTTACCGAGGAATGGCTCGGCTTGGATGGCTGAAGTATGAGGATGAATCGGGTTATCGAGGCAACCCTACTTTGTCAGAGGTGATTTGGGTTCGTCGCTTGGATGTTGTGCCAGCTGGCTTGCAGGATGTTTGGATTGGGTGTGATCCAATCATCGATGTAGGCGGTCAATAATGCAATGATAATTTTACCCCTCATCACATGCTCCCCACTCCCTAGTCCGAAGTGTAAGTTTGGATATAGGGAGTAGAATTTGGAGCGATCTTATTTGGGGGATTCTTTCATTAATAAAGAAAGTTTTTACTCTTTCTTCTTTATCATCTGTTTCTTTTCTGATGTGATTGTGTTGAGAGTTGTCACTCTCGTCTTGTGCTTTCCGGCATGTAGCCTAAGCTACAAATCCAGCAGCGTTTTTGCTACTTTTTTGTTAACATGTCATTCAATCCTCTGTGGAGGAAGTGTTTATCTCTGTTTAAGTCAGAGGGAGGCCTGGGCGACCTTACCGATTCACAAGATAGGCGCAGCCCGATAAAAAGGGGCTAAGTAGGTCTTTCCTTAAGGAGGAGAGACTTGCGCAACTCTGCTGATGGGCAGAGAGAGAGGGATTGCTTACTTGCGCTGAAGTATGATAAAATGTATCAGTTGCGCTAAAATGTCTGAGAAATCAACCGGCCTTGCTATTACTACTGAATCGCCGGGGCCACTTGGCTTTGTCCAAGGCTTCAAAGATTAATAAGAAATTCCATTCGGCTTTGACCGAGGGTTCTGTCATGTCACTTGGTCTTGGCCGAGGTTTCTTTTAATAAGCGATGCACTTCGGATCTGGCCGAGGCTTTTGATAATAAGAGATGCACTTCGGCTCTGGCCGAGGCTTTGGATAATAAGAGATGCACTTCGGCTCTGGCCGAGGCATTTGATAATAAGAGATGCACTTTGGCTCTGGCCGAGGCTTTTATAATAAGAGATGCACTTCGGCTCTGGCCGAGGCTTTTGATAATAAGGGATGTACTTCGGCTCTGGCCGAGGCTTTTGATAATAAGGGATGCACTTCGGCTCTGGCCGAGGCTTTTGATAATAAAGGATGCACTTCAGCTTTGGCCGAGGCTTTTGATAATAACAGATGCACTTCGGCTCTGGCCGAGGCTTTGGGAAGCTACTCGAGCATGACAAGGCTTTAGGAATCGTAGAGTGTATACCTGATGGCGCCACGGCGCGGGAACATTGCTCGGCCCTACTGAAGTTCGGAGACTATTTGGAGATCACTCGATTTGACCGGGGCTCGTAAGCTATCCGAATTCAACCGAGGCTTTTACGCCGTTTGGCACGGTCGGGGCTTGTAAGCTGCCTGAATCCGGCCAAAGGCTTGCAGATCACTTGGCTCCAGTCGTACTGGGAGTGCTCGGCCATACCAAGTCTTTGTGGAATAGGACTCGGCCCAGCCGAGGTATGGATTTAGCTTGGCCCCCGAACGTACCGGGAGTGCTCGGCCATACTGAGTCGTTATGGAATAGGACTCGGCCCAGCCGAGGTACGGAGATTTAGCTTGGTCCCGGGCGTACCGGGAGTGCTCGGCCATATCGAGTCTTTGTGGAATAGGACTCAGCCCAGCCGAGGTACGGAGATTTAGCTTGGCTCGGGCATACCGGGAGTGCTCGGCCATACTGAGTCTTTGCAGAATAGACTCGGCCTAGCCGAGGTACGGAGATTTAGCTTGGCCCCGGGCGTATCGGGAGTGCTTGGCCATACCGAGTCTTTGTGGAATAGGACTCGGCCCAGCCGAGGTACGAGATTTAGCTTGGCCTCCTAGCGTACCGGGAGTGCTCAGCCATACCGAGTCTTTGTGGAATAGGACTCGGCCCAGCCAAGGTACGGAGATTTAGCTTGGCCTCGGGTACCAGGAGTGCTGGTTCATACCGAGTCTTGTGGAATAGGACTCGGCCTAGCTGAGGTACGAAGATTTAGCTTGGCCCCCGGATGAACCGGGAGTGCTCGACCATACCGAGTCTTTATGGAATAGGACTCGGCCCAGCCGAGTACGGAGATTTAGCTTGGCCCCTGGGCATACCGGGAGTGCTCGGCCATACCGAGTCATTGTGGAAAAGGACTCGACCCAGCCGAGGTACGGAGATTTCTGTTCAAGAAGGCAGCTCGGTCGTGCCGAGAATTGGTAAGCAGCATCTGTTTTCATTGAATTTTCAAAAAATGATTGTAGCGGTCATGCCGCAGATCATAGAAACAAGATGCCAATATTGTAAACGGAGAAAGTCTATAGAAAGCATACCCTACTGATGGTATATGCGGAGATTGTCTGGATTCCATATCTAAAAAATAGATTTCCCGTTCAGATCCTGGAGCTTGTAGGTACCGGGCCCGATGACTTCCGCCACTTGATAGGGGCCTTCCCAGTTCGAGACAGCTTTCCTTGTTCCAGTGGTTTGGAGACGGATGTTTTCGGAGGACAAGATCACCGGGCGAGAAAGATTTTTCTTTGACTCTGGAGGCATGATAGCGAGCCACTCTTTGTTGATAGGCAGCTACTCTGATCTGAGCTTTCTCTCTGATCTCCTCCACCATGTCGAGGTTGGTGCAGAGCTGCTCGTCGTTAGCCTTCTCCGAGTAACTCTCCACCCGCGGAAAGGGGAGTCCTATCTCCACGAGGATTATGGCTTCGGTGCCGAAAGCATCCGAATGGGGTCTCGCCCATGAGAATTCTCTTGGTGGTGCGGTAGGCCCATAGGACGTGGTGAAGTTCGTCCGCCCATCTACCTCGGGCTCTGGCAAGCCGAGCCTTGATCCCTTGAAGTAGGGTCCGATTAGTTACTTTGGCTTCTCCGTTGGCTTGCGGATGCCTGACTGATGTGAGGTGGTACAGATCTTATGCTCCCCATAGAACTCTCGGAACTTAGAGTTATCAAACTGCTTGCCATTGTCGGTGATGATGGTATGCGGGAGGCCGAAGCGACAAATAATGGATCTCCACATGAAGTCCTTAGCCCGAGCTTCAGTTATCTGGGCAACTTCCTCGGCCTCGACCCACTTGGTGAAGTAGTCAATGGTGACAAATAAGAACTTTCTCTGTCCTGTGGCGAGGGAAAACGGGCCAAGGATGTCCATCCCCCACGTAGCAAAGGGCCAAGTAGAGGAAATAGGGACCAAGCTGGCGGAGGGGAGTCTCTAAATCGTTGGCCCATATGGCAACCCAAGAGGGGGGTGAATTAGGTTCTTAAAAAATTTAACTCTTTTAAAAACTATTTGCTTTGATATGAAAGAGCTTAAGTGCAAAGTAGATAAATGTTAATCACAAATAAATGAGATAAGAGAGACTAAGAAACAAAGCACGGCAAACAAAAATTTTATAGTAGTTCGGTGTATCCAACACCTACGTCACTCCCAAGCTTCACTTGGGTCCACACTATAATC
>UESW01004585.1:123358-136073 GCA_900491605.1 Calamus simplicifolius | reverse complement strand
GAAATCATGCTTCCAGATGTGATTGATAAAGAGGAATCAGAGAAAGTAAAACAGTGCCCTTCTTAATCTTGATGCTAGCAAAGAACTGTATCGCAGTCAACTGAAATTAGGAGATCCACACATGCCTGCTAGGTTCAACTGAAACCACCTACAAGCCTGCAGAACATCAACAAGATATCCACACAAAAACCAGTAGTCAGCAGTAATTAGTCACGTCATGAACAAGCAAAATTTTGACCACCTACGTTGATACCACACACACCCATAACCAACATATTGGCTTTGTCTAGAGTTAAAATCCCATAAATTACCTCTGCCCGGGAATATAAAGTTGCAAAGAACCGAAGTTGTTATGATAAAATATGAATGATTATTACTCTTCTTTTGTGGTCCTTTATTCTTTTTGAGATTTTTCATGAAGCCTCTTTTTATCATTCTACTTAGCAACAAATTTCCCAGCCTGAAACGCATGGTTTGCGTTACGTTTTGTTATTTTTCACATGGGCAGCATGAGGAATCTCAGCTGGCAAAGACAACTCGTGATAGCTCAAAAATCACTGTTGAGCAGGTGCATGGTCTCATGTCACAGGTGCGTGTTCTTTTTGGAATCAATTTAGTGTCAGATTTTCCCTTTTCTAATCTGTATTCTGTTCATCTGCTACAGGTTATCAAGGACATCCTCTTCAACTCTGTGCGTCACTCAAGCAGCGCACGCCCAAGCCTTCCAGACTCTTCTGGCCATGAACCTATGGTCGAAGCATGAAAGTGCCTACAGCAGCATTTAGGCCGAGCTCTTGATTTGTTAAAACACTTGCCCCCTTGTGTATGCCTAATAGCTGATTCTACTTGGTTTGATATCTGAGTCTCAAATTACCACAACAATTTCCTAGCGTCAAGAAGCATTTGGATCTGAGATCGTCAGCTCAATTCTAAAATTGGATTGCTGAGTATTATGATAAGTAATTTATGGAGATGCTGACACCAGGCATGATGATTGCCCCCATAAGAAATTCCTTTGGCTCGTTCATTTGATCTCATATTTCAATCTGATTCTCAAGGAACGTTCTGGTTGGTTGTCATGGTTGACAGCACAACGGAATACATATAAATAATAGGGGAATACTATAAACCAGCACAGGACTGAGGCTATAAAGAGATGAACCGTTTTTTGGAGCTGGTTCGATGATGATGTAATTTCCGTTGATGCGCTCTTCGAGCACACCAACGACCATTTGTTCGGTCGAGGTTGAGTCTCAAAGTGATAAAACAGTCAAAATAATGTAATCATATTTCATATTTCAAATTGGACTTTCGGAACTTCTGCCATAATCTAACCAAAAATGAGACCTTTGACCAAATGAGGAAAAATATAACCAAAACTAAAACTCCAAGACAACTTGCAATCTCATGTGATTAAATTTATATTTTTTCTCTCTACAATTCCATTTTGCTGAGGTGTTCTAGGTGCAGAAAAGTTATAATGTATGCCTTTTTTAAAAACAAAATTTTTTAAATAAGTAATTTTTAAATTCAGTTCCGTGATCACTTCTCAGAGACACTATGGTAGTGTTTTTCTCATTTGTGACTTTCTTGAAAAATTTCAGGAATATTGAGAAAGTTTCGTCTGTATGAGCCAAAAATATTACCCAAGTGAATCTAGAGTAATCATCTACTATTACAAGACCATACTTCTTTCCTCATAGACTAGTGGTTCTAGTAGGTCCAAAGAGGTCTATGTGTAGTAGCTCAAGGGGCCTAGTAGTTGAAACAACATTCTTAGATTTGAAAGAACTTCTTGTTTGTTTACCAAATTGACATGCATCACAGATTCGATTATTTTCAAAATCTAAGCTAGGAATACCTTTAACTAAATCCATTTTCAACAATTTTGAAATTAGGTGTGTGCTAGCATGACCTAGTCTATGATGCCATAGCCATCCAATCTCATTCATCTTAGCATTATCAGCAACTAAGCAATGATTACTTGAGGATAGGTTATTCAAATCAATTAAGTATACATTGCCATAACGTTTTCCAACAAGAATAATGCTACTATCAATGGGATTAGTGACAGTGCAAATAGAAGCTTCAAAAGAAACTTTGAAACCTTTATCACAGGGCTGGCTAATACTAATCAAGTTATGCTTTAATCCATTAACATATAATACATTATCAACATAGATAGATAGAGTAATTTGAATCTTACCAATGCCCATGATATGGCCTTGACCATTATCACCAAAAGTAACTACTCCACCTTTTTTCGTCTCAAGGGTGATGAATTGATCTTTGTCACCCGTCATATGTCTTGAGCAACCACTATCAAGATACCATTTTCTTTTCAGTCCAATGGCTGTAAGACACTCCTGCAAAATATTCATCTCTTAATTTTAGGTACCCAAGCTTTCTTGGGTCCTTCATGGTTAGAAGCAATAAATACTGTTCCTTTAGGAACCCAAATCATCTTTCTTTTATCATGTGGAGTTTTACACATATACGATTTATGTCCTTTGTTTCCATATTTAAAACAAAAATATTTGATAATTTTTCAGCATGTACAAAAATATTTTTCAAAGATTTTTGCTTTTTAAGTGGATTATATCCTAATCCGACTTTATCAAAAACAGCCTTTTGATTATTCAAAATCATATTTAGTTTGATAGAGCTTAAGGTAAATTTGTCAACAATGGGTTTAAGCCTATCAACTTCATTTTTAAATTTTTATTTTCTTTCTTTAGAAATTCATTTACTACAATATGCTTTTCATTTTCTAAAGATAGATTTTGCATTTGATTCTTCAAATCTTTATTTTTTGAGCTCAGATTTGCATAATCATCAATTAATTCATAAAAAGCACTATGCAATTCTTCAAATGTAAAATCATCTAGGAAACTTGGACTCACCTCATCATTGTCCGTCATGAAGCAAAGATTGGCTATTTCTTTCTTTTCATCTTCTTCGGAACTTGAGCTTTCCGAATCACTCCAGGTAGCCATCATAGCCTTCTTTTTGAATCTCCGGAGGGCCTTTTTGAGTTGAGGACATTCAGATTTGAAATGTCCCGGTTTCTTGCATTCAAAGCAGATTATTTCCTTTTCTTTTCCTTTGTCCTTATCTTTCCTAACAAAGGGTTTTTTTCTTTTCAAATTTCTTCTTCTTCATGAATCTCTTGAATTTCCTTGTGATTAGTGCCATGTCCTCATCATCACTGTCATCTTCAGATTCATCAGATTCTTCCTTACATTTTGAAATTTTGAGAGTCATAGTCCTTTTCTACTTTGACTCATCCTCATTAACATGTTGCTTGACTTGAAGCTCATGAGTCATCAAGGATCCCAAAAGTTCTTCTAGAGGTAAAGTGCTCAGATCTTTTGCCTCTTGTATTGCAGTGACTTTAGCTTCCCATGTCCTAGGCAAAGAACGTAACACCTTTCTCACAAGATCAGAGTTATCATAAGATTTACCAAGACTTTTTAAACCATTAACAATGTCCGTAAATCTTGTAAACATATCAGAAATAGATTCACATACATCCATTTTGAACAATTCATATTTATAAACAAGCATGTTAATCTTGGATTCCTTTACCTGATTGGTTCCCTTATGGGTAACCTCTAATTTATCCCAAATTTCTTTAGCAGACATGCAAACATATATACGATTAAATTCATTTGCATCTAAAGAACAGTACAAAACATTCATAGCCTTGGCATTTAGTTGTGCCAATTTCTTATCATGTTCATCCCATTCCGTTTTCGGTTTAGGGATTTCCATGCCATTAAGTCTTGTAGTGGGTGTGTGAGGTCCATTGACTATAATACTCCATAGATCATAGTCAAGTGCTTGAATGAAGATTTTCATTCTAGCTTTCCAATAAGAATAATTAGAACCATTAAATAAAGGAGAAAGATTTGTAGATTGTCCTTCAGAAAAGGTTGAGCCAACTTGAGCTGCCATTTGGATCTTTAACTCTTAATTGTTAGATTAAGGAAGAATGAGCACTAGCTCTGATACCAATTGTTGTCTCAGATAGCAACCCAAGAGGGGGGGTGAATTGGGTCTTTTAAAATTTTAAACACTTTTAAAGTAAAACCTCCAACTTAAAATAAATCACAAATATGCAATAGTTAAGATAGAATATGCAAGGAGAAGATAAAGAGGAAGAGACAAAGAGACAAGCACGGCAAACACTGAAATTTTATAGTGGTTCGGTGTACCTACACCTACGTCCACTCCCAAGTACCTCTTGGGTTCACACTATAATCAACCTTGATTACAGTAGAGTTGTTTTACAAGATCACAACTCAAACTTGTTGTTTTCCCGGGTGCACAACGAACCCAGCTGGTTTCCAAGGATCACCAGCACAAAAACCTTACACACAAGCAACTGCTTGCACAAGGCAAACTGCCTCAACTGATTCAATCACCTGATTGACTCAGTTCACAAGAAGAATAAGAATGTTTGATACAATAACTGCTCCTTAAATGAGCAAATAAGATAAGTTAACTAATCAAACAAAGAGATAGAAATAAAAGCCTGATTTGCAGATTTCTATGGTTTGATTCTTCTCCTCTTTCTTGCTTTTGAATGGATCTTCCTTGAGTATTCTCTTGAAGCTCGGAAGATCAGTTGAAGAACAGGAACTAGGGCTTGCTCGTTTGCTTCTTCAAACTTAGAAATCTCCTCAAAATGAAAGTGTGAAGATTTAAAATTTTTCTCTTTTCTTTCAGGGAATCAATACGATTTTCCTTTGATTTTTCCCTCTGATTTTCTCTCAGATTTTTCTCTTCTTTTTCTTCTATATTTTTCTTGTTTTTTCTCTCTTTTTAAACGGTCATATTCATCATCCTTTCAATACTAAGAATAGATGAAAACTATCCGTTAGAATCAAAATGAAAGAAAAATTAGGAACAAATAAGGTAATAGCCGTTGAGATTTAAAGTAAAAAGTAGGTTTAGAGACGTTCTGACACATCTAAAAGTCAATTCTAACAATCTGGAGTCGGCTCTGACTTTCCTGGGGTTGACTCTAACTTGAAATCCCCAAACAGCCCGATTTGGAGTCTGCTCTAGCTTTTTTGGAGTCAACACATTTTGCTTCTGGAGTCAACTCTAACTTTTCTGGGGTCGACTCTAATTTGAGACCCGAAAAACCATCTTTCTATTTTTCTGTTGGAGTCGACTCTACAGGTTCCAGGTGTCGACTCTAGTCCGTGCCATTTTTGGAGTCGACTCTGTGATTCTAGGTGTCGGCTCTAATATCTGCAATCTTACCTTGACATTTGAATTGAGCTCCGAACTTGATTTCTCTCGATATTTTGATCATTTAAACAAGTTATAAACTGAAACATTTAATTAAAATCATTAGTAATTTCATGAGTTATACTCAAATAGTTTTGTTTATCATCAAAATTAATAATTGGGTCAACATTGACCCATTTACAGCATTGGCATCTTGTTTCCATTATCCATGGCATGATCGCTACAATCATTTTTCCTAAAAGTCATAGTGAAAAACAGATGCCACTTACCAATTCTCGGCACAAACGAGCTATCTTCTTGAACAGGAAATCTTCGTACCTCGGCTGGACCGAGTCCTATTCAATAAAGACTCGGTATGGCTGAGCACCCCAGTACGACTGGGGGCCAAGTGATCTCCAAACCTTCGGCCGGATTCGGGCAGCTTACAAGCCCCGGTCAGACCGAAGGGCGAAGAAACTTCGGTCGGATTCGGGCAGCTTACAAGCCCCAGCCGGATCGAAGGGCGAAGAAACTTCGGTCAGATTCAGGCAGCTTACAAGCCCCGGCTGGACCGAAGGGCGAAGAAATTTCAACCGGATTCGGGCAGCTTATAAGCCCTGACTGGCGCCGAAGTGTATAAGCCCCGGCCAGAGCGAAGTGCGTAAGCCTCAGCCAGAGCCGGAGTACATTTCTTACGAATGAAAGCCTCGGCCAGAGCCGAAGTACGTCTCTTATTAAAAGCCTCGATCAGGGCCAAAATGCATCCCTTGATATTAAAAGCTTAGGCCAGAGCCGAAGTGCGTCTCTTGATATTGGATGCCTCGGCCAAGACCGAGTGATGAGAATAAGCATTTTGAAGATAGCAACGAACGCAAAAGTTGCAAAAATTCTTCTTTTTATTCATCATAAAAAGAACAACAAAAAGAAAGAAAAAGATACATGAGCCCTCACTGGGGCTTGTCATCTTCTCCAGGCGCTGCCGAGCTCCCCCCACGCTGCGGAGCTAACTCGGCAATCTATCGCTGGAGGGATGCTACCTGCCCCTCCAGCCGACTATTGGCCCAATGAAGGAGCTCGTTCTCTCTCATATAAACAACTAGGTATTGCTCGGCCACTCTCTGGAGTCGCTCACGGTCTGCGAACAGTGACGCCAAGACCTCCACATCGAAGGTCACCGTAGTGCGGCTCCTATAGGGCCCCCCATGGCCATTACCGTCGTTACCTGGCGCTCCAGTAGACCTCCCTTCATCCTCAGAAGCCATCCTGCTATCCCAAACTTAGGGAGGCCAACAGGAGATGTGATTAACGATGGCATCCCCCATCCGCTTTTAAACTACTCCCAGCGGGTGTCCCAATCACCCGGGCCATCAATTCCAACACTATTACCGCGAGAACACGCCACGTGTCACTGCCTCAGTAGAAGCTTATGGGAAACGAAGAATTCCGCCCCCTCATCAAAGAGGATCATTAATAACATTGAGGCGCTCAAGAGGCTCCCCTTTTTTGGGACCAGACTCCCTTCGATCTGCTAGACCCCTTCGAATTAAATATCCTCGAAAGTCTGTCGGGCCCCTTCGAATTAAATATCCTCGAAAGACTGCCAAACCCCTTCGAATTAAATATCCTAGAAAGTCTGCCAGACTCTTTCGAATTAAATATCCTCGAAAGAAAAATGCGGAGAAGAGGAAAAAGGTGCATCAACGACTGGCACTGGAGAAACATGGCTCGGTCCACCCACTTCGAAGGTGGCCGATTGACGGGCCTCGGGCGCCCCCGCATCGCTCGGATAGCTCTCCACCCTTTTCGGCCGTCCATGCCTGAATCTACCGTTGCAATAAGAGGCAGGTTCAAAAATCCTCGGTGACACCGAGCGATCTCCGTACCTTGGCAGGGCCAAGTAAAATATATTCCTTATGATACCTTGGCTAAACTGAATAATATACTATCTGATACCTCATCTAAACCGAACAATATATTCCCTGATGCCTCGTCTGTACCGAGCGGCATATTATTTGAAGCCTCGATCGAGTCGAGCGTTATATTCCTGAATAAATCCCGAAGTCTCAGCCTTACCAAGGGACACAATTCTGAAGCTTCGGCCTTATTGGGCAATCTCTCGACGTCACTCGGATGCCCTATGATACTTCAGCAGAAGTAAGCAACCTCCCTCTGCTCAATAGTAAGGTCATACGAGCTATTTCTTTCCGAAGAAATACCTGCTTCATTCTGCAAACGAGATCATGCTTACCCCATGAGTCCACAGGACCGCCCAGGTCTACCTCTGACCCAAACAGGGATGAACGTTTCCTTTACGGAGGACCAAACATTTGTTTTAGCAAAAACAAAGTAGCAAAAGCGCTGCCGAAGTATGCTATGACACAAGAAGCATGAGATGAGAGTAGCCACCTCAACACAGTCACATCGAAAAAAGAAGCAGGTGCTAAAAGAAGAAGGAATAAAAACTTTCTTTATTTTCTTATCAATGAAAAGAGTTACAACCTCCTGAGAGGCATTACAAGGGCATCATAGCACAGAAAATACAAATAAGATAAAAACTCCACTGAACAACTTTGGTCGACGATGATGCTTCCACATCAGACCCAAGAAATTAGGGAATCAGACAAGCTCTATTGAGCCGATGCCAAAGAACAAACTGGCCACCCACAGGTCCCCTGGATGAATTAAAAGATCCAAAAACGGGAGGAAGACCTGTGAATGCCGGTGCTAGGGAGACATTCCCCCTAGGTGGGATGCTGGGCTGCAGGTCGCTGCCCGATTGTAAAAGGCATAGGACCAGCAAGCCCACGCTGCTCTCCTCCCTCTTCACATGGCGAAAGATTCTCCGGTTGATGAACTGAGGGATCCAGCCCGAGGGAGAAGGAAAAGTCCATCCTTACCATGGGGATATGCATGCTTTGCATTTCCGACGGTCCCCATGGCAAGTGACGAAGGACACATAGGGAGCGCATATGTACGCTCCCCATATGATCTCTGCGAACCTTCCGTGCGCTCTTCATACGATCTCCGAAGTTCCTCTCTTGAGGATGGTCTGCTCTTCAGCAGCTTCTTCATTACCTCAGCTATCCGGGGGAAATCGACTTGCAAAAGGAAAGCTCAGTCTCTCTACTCTCAACCTCAGATACACAGACATCATGAGAACTTTCACAGGAGAACAAAGTCTTGAGAGATAGCCTAACATGGCCCACTCTCCCCATTTTATAGGCAAACAAGCCCGGGGCAGTTATTAAAGAGGGAAGCCCCGAAATTTGAAATGTCCTACTCCATTGTTACGTGGCAGGGCAAAAGAAAAGAACCACTTTCCGAAGCGTGCCAAATGCATTTCCCAAGCCGTGACGAAAGGCAAGGGATCTCCCCTGATCTCAAATCGAGAACCTTAAATGCATGAAATCGGCTGTAGGTCCTTGAGATACAGGCAGGCCTGGGAAATCTCCTTTCGAAAATGATGCCATCCAATGGCGATCAAATGCTTGTCGCGTACGTTAAAAGGACCTGCATCGGAAAAGGCCAATGAAGTTAATGCCCCTGACAAGGGCGAAGTGCCCTTCATCAAAGCCGCTTCGTGTACCTCGGCCGAAAGCATGCCCACTTCTTCACTTCGGACAGGCCGAACTATCTAACCTCAGCCCTAACCAGGATACCTCTGCGATTCTTGGCCATTTCAAGCCGAGCTATCCTATACTTTGGCAGGACAAATTTCTTACCCGCTCCAAGCAGGACCAGAACTACATTCCTCGGTAGCGCCGGACCATTTTATGCCTTGGCCGAGCGTGCCAATTTTTTACTTCGGGCAAACCAAGCTATCCTTATACCTTGGCCTCGACCGAGACGTTTACTTAAGTCTGAATCAAACCGACCTAAGATCGCGAATGAATTATAATTCGTTCATAGTCGAAAGAAAACTTGAGATAAAAAGATCATCCAAAAAAGGAAAACAAGTGAAGGCGAAAGACCCATTCATCGAAAATTTTAACCAGATTACAAATTGAGAAGCGAAAAATACACAAGTGACCCTTAAGAATCAGGGGTTGGATCGGTCCCGACAGCCTCCTCGGTAACATTCGAGGGGGCTTGGCTTGTTTCGCCTACTTCAAGTATCGTTGTTTCCTCGGCGGTAAGCTGAGAGTGTCCTTCGGGAGCCGTGGCCTCACTAGAACCTAGAATAACGTCAAGATCGACGTCTGAAATATCTTCATACTCAGCTTCTTCAGCCCTCGGGGTACGGGCCTTAAAAAGTTCGACATCCAAAAAGGATAAATCCCACTCAGGATGTGCTCGAGAGATCTTTACTCGGATCTCCTCTTCACAGAACCGAAATGCGTCGTCACAGGCTTCTCTACGTTCTTCTGAAAACTAGGTGGAACCTTTATATTCCTCCACGGCCGAGGCAATTCGGCCATTGGCTTCAGCTAGTCGATCTTGAAGCTCGAGGTTTATTTGGCGACTCGCGGATAGCTCCACCCCCAAGGCATCAATTTGCTCCCGTACCTTGGACTCAATTACACCCATCTACAAAATATCAGAATGCTCAAACCCACGGATGAAATAAAAGCACTAAAGGCAAACGAAAAAGAGAGACACCATACCTCTTCCTCTTGCCGAGCCAGTTCGCCGCTTAGTTCTTGTACCCTCTCCAAGGCCTTCGACTTAGCCGATTGATTTTGGCGAAGGTCCTCTTTGAGGTCAGCAATCTGGGATTGCTTGTCCCCAATTTCCCTCTGAGCATAATCATGGTCGTCGGTGAGCCGAGCAACCCGCCCATTTCAGCCGATTCTCCATCTCGGCGAGTTCTTTATTCAAACCGGTGAGCTGGTCTCGCTGCTGCCAACACTTGTGCTCCTCCTCCTCGAGCCTCCTGCTCCAATTGTTTTTATCTTCAACATGACTGGCCTTCAGCTGGTCCCATCTCTTTTTAAAATATTGCTGCATGGTCTTAACCTTGTTGTCATGCTCTGCTTTAATCTGGGATAACTCCAGACAAGCTTTGTCCGATTGCTCACGAAAGTCCTGGAGCTCTTTGACCTGAGTTTCGAGCTGAGAGGCCCTCTTGGCTGCAAGATGAAAAGACTCGGTCACCCTTTCGAAGTCCTTTTTGCTGGATGCCAAGGCCTTGGAAAGCGAATCGATTGGAAGCACCCTCGTCCGAAGTTCAGCCGCCTCCTTCCTAGCCTGAGCACATGCCCCAACGGCCAAATTAAGGTGCCAGATCAGCGCCCTTGTGACCAAAGAATTCTGCAAAGAAAATACAAGTGAGAAGCTATGGTCTGACAATCATGGGTTACAATCCCGATATAGTGGCTTACCCAGGCAGCGTAATTTGAAGCCATCGTCATGAGAGTGGCATTACTAATTTCTGGGAGAAGGAAAGCATCCCTTGGCACCCCGAGCCGACGGAAGGCCACATCAATGATATCCTCGACCGCAGATTCATCCGTGGAGGAACCCTCCCCCGTGCGCAAAATGGACCTCATAAAGGCGGTGAGCATATCATCCAACTCCGAGCTGTGGACGAAAGAGCCCATAGCTGAAGAGCTGGCCTGAGAAGCTCCGACTTGAGGAATCGTCCGCCCAGCCTCCTCTATCAAGATTCTAATCTGCCTGGCCTCGAATGCCTCAGACTTGACTGAAGGAACCTCGGCCCAAATATCCCCCTCATTCTGCGATTCTTCTTCTTCCTCTTCCACCAACGCTCTGCCTTCGATAGGCTCCGCATGAACTCCAACCTCTTCTGTGGTGTCCTCAAGAGCCGCGGAAGATAGATCCTCGGTGGAAGGCACCACAACTTCCATCGGCCTCTCAGCAGGCAGCTCCGTCAGAACTTCGACAGCCACTCCGGCCTCTCTTGACCCCTCTGCCTGAACGGGGGCCTCTTCCGCATGCAGTGGACTTCTCACTGCCAATGACTGAAGCATCTCTTGCGGGGGGACCGCCAGGTCGACCGGCGACATGTCCTCCGCATCATCCGATACGACTAAAATTTGGAGAGGGAAAATCCCAACAGCTCCCTTCGAACTCTCCTCGGCCATTTCCTCTGCCATTCTGCCTCCCTCAGGCAGAGAGGACTCCTCAACCCTGATTTGCACCCCCACTTCCTCTCTTATTGGGATGGGAGAGGGGCGACTGGAACAATCCTTCTTCGATCCCTTCGGGCGGGGCCCAGAAAGACGAGACCTCTTCTCAGATTTATGCCTCTCTCTAGAGCCAGAACCCCTGTGGCACTTGCCCAGTTCCTTCTTCATCTGGCCCATGAACGTCAACCTCTCAACTAGAAACACATCAAATGGGTCAATCGGACAGGAATAATCGGGCACACCAGCCGTCATGACCAAAGAAGAAAAGTATGCTCACCTCGAGAGTCGATAGAACTGAGTTCGGTGGCGAAGAGGGCATCCTCTGCTAACAGGGTGCTAACCGACGCCACCTGACCACCACGAAGGGTCACCAGATCCCTCTTCTCCTATTCGCTCAACTCCGGGTGCGCCTCTGGATCCTTCACATAGCTCAACCATCCCCTTGAAAAATCTGAGCCGATGTTCCCATCGGTAATAAAAAATCTAGACTTTTACTCCTTTATCGAGGATGGATTATCGGTGATCATCTTGAATGACTTCCGGGGACCAATATATGACCACTCGAAACCCCTCCCAGAAACCAGATTGTGGCAAACTCGAAACATGGGGAGGGTCGCAGTCACCCCGACGCGACTACAGAGCAAAATAAACCCGATAAGGTTGCACCAGCTGTTAGGCGCCACCATTATTGGACATATGTTATAGAACCTCATCACCTCCTGTACCAATGGGTGAAGAGGAAATCGAAGGCCGGCCCTGAGACTTTTCTCATAGAAGAAAGCTCCCAGACTTAACTCGATCGAAACCCTATCATCGGCTTTCGGTGCATATAGAACTACGTCTTCGGGGACTCTGTAAAGCCAGCGGATCCTCTCCAGGTCCTCTAGGGAGATCTCCGAAGCAATATCGCTTAGGCCCTTCATGTCGGCTGAACAAGCAAACGAAGGTTCGATGAAAGATGAAAAATCTCTATGGCAGGGACAAAGATGCGTTGCGGAAGAAACACCGCCCTAGCCCTCTTTTTATATGCTTCAGAAGGGACCCCCAAATGCCAAAAATTCCGATATGAGCGCCGAAGATAAAGGAGTCCCACCACATGGAAACCTCTTGGTCGTGGCCTGCTAGAAACGAGGCGTGTTCTCCTCGAGTTACGGCCAAAAATGATGACAAGACGATGGATCCGTCCCGTAACAAGCAGGGCAGCCATGCAATATTAATTAGGGCATCATTACGCAGGCTATCAAATCCAAGTCCCTCCATCCGGGTCATGCCACCTGGGACTATCCTCTCTACGCTCGAACCTACGCTTCGAACTAGGGAGTGGGGGGCATGTGATGAGGGGTAAAAATATCATCGCATTAATGTTCGTGCAATCCAAGACATCG
>UESW01004585.1:21620-119262 GCA_900491605.1 Calamus simplicifolius | reverse complement strand
ATTTTTATTTAATGTCATTTCTGTAGGCCAGTTGGCTATTGAAGGATATGATTTTTCAATAAAGAAAGATATTTTAAATATCATTATGAATGATGTACCAGTGATGTGTGGACAATTGAGCAATGGAATTTACCTTCTATCACAGCCTGTTAATGTATTATGCACTCCAAACAAACGCCCCAAAATAGATGATGTCGATGACTCATACCTTTGGCACTGTAGGCTAGGTCATATAAACAAGAACAGGATAAGCAGGTTAGTCAGAGAGGGCATCCTCAATGACATTGATTGTGAATCAATTAAAACTTGTGAATCTGTCTTCTTGGGAAAATGACCAAGTCACCTTTTACAGGAAAAGGTGAAAGAGCCAAAGAGATTCTAGGCCTCATACATACGGATGTTTGTGGACCTATGAATACTGCCTCTATGAGAGGGTTTAGCTATTTCATTACATTTACAGACGACCACTCCAGGTTTGGTTATGTCTTCCTAATGAGACATAAATCTGAATCGTTTGAAATGTTCAAACGATATCGTAGTGAGGTAGAAAAATAAATTGGAAAGAATATTAAAATCCTTCGGTCAGATCGAGGAGGTGAATATCTTTCTAATGAGTTTTTGACATATCTAAAGGAGAATGGATTCTCTCTCAATGGACACCTCCAGGGACACCCCAGTTAAATGGTGTGTCTGAAAGGAGGAATCGAACCCTATTAGATATGGTTCGGTCCATGATGGGCTTTGCTAGTTTGCCTATCTCCTTTTGGGACTACGCACTTGAGTCGGCCTGTTACATTCTTAACAGGGTCCCTAGTAAATCTGTTGCTAAAACTCCATATGAGATATGGACGGGGCGTAAGCCGGTGCTCACACACCTTAGGGTCTGGGGGTGTCCAGCTTATGTCAAGAGATTGTTGACAGACAAGCTAGGACCAAGGTCTGACAAATGCCTCTTTGTTGGATATCCTAAGGAGTCTAAAGGATACTACTTCTACCACACTGAAGAGCAAAAGTTGTTCGTCAGTATGAGAGCCACTTTTTAGAAAAGGAGTATCTTACTGGAAGTGCTAAGGCTAATGTTGAACTTAATGAAGTTCGACAAGGAGAAGTACCTTTACACTCAGAAACCGCTATGGAACCGGCTTTGATTGGTTCAAACCCGGAGCCCGTTGAGGTACCATTAAGGAGATCTGGTAGAGTACCACGTCAGCCGGACAGATACTTCAGTTTCTTGGTCCATGGGGATCCCATCGAACTCGATGAGAACGATGAGACCCAATCACCTATATGGATGCGCTGCAGAGATCTGACTCTGAGAAATGGCTAGAGGCCATGAAGTCCGAAATGGAATCCATGGAGATCAATAGTGTATGGACACTAGTTGATCCACCTGAAGGGGTAAAACCCATAGGGTGTAAATGGATTTTCAAGAGGAAACGGGGTGCAGATGGGAAGGTGGAGACCTATAAAGCCCGTCTGGTTGCTAAGGGGTATCGTCAGCGTTATGGTATTGACTATGACGAGATTTTTTCCCCTGTAGCAATGCTCAAGTCCATTCGGATTATGCTTGCTCTAGCTGCACATTTTGACTATGAGATCTGGCAAATGGATGTCCGAACGGCTTTTCTAAATGGAGAGCTAAGAGAGGTGTATATGATACAACCTGAAGGGTTCACATCCACAGACGAGTCAAAAGTATGCAGGCTTCATAAGTCCATCTATGGACTCAAGCAAGCTTCTCGGAGTTGGAATAAACATTTTGATAAATGTATCAAGACTTATGGCTTCATTAAGAACAGAGAAGAACCCTGCGTGTATAAGTGGGCAAATGGTTCCATAGTTGTATTTCTTGTACTGTATGTGGATGACATTCTCTTGATTGGGAATGACATCCTGCACTACAGGGAATAAAGGTTTGGTTGCTATCTCAGTTCTCCATGAAAGACCTGGGAGAAGCTTCTTACATCCTAGGGATGAAGATCTATAGAGATAGATCTAAGAAGCTGCTGGGATTGTCCCAGTCAAAGTACATTGAGACTGTGCTGAAGAGGTTCAGCATGGATAATTCAAAAAGGGGCTATCTTCCGATAGGCCATGGAATTACTCTCTCCAAGAAGGATTGTGCGACAACTCCTGAGGAGAGAGAGTACATGAGTAGAATTTCCGTATGCCTCAGCAGTGGGTTCTATCATGTATGCTATGACATGTACAAGACCAGACGTGGCACACTCACTAGGGATAGTGAGTAGGTACCAGTCTAACCCAGGTGAAGCACATTGGAAGGTGGTAAAAACCATCCTTAAGTATTTGAGAAATACTAAGGACCAATGGCTCATTTATGGAGAACCTACTTAAAACTAGTGGGGTACACTGACTCCAGTTTTCAGTCAGATAAGATGACAGCAAAAGCATATCCGGATTTATCTTTACCCTCAATGGAGGAGCGATCTGCTGGAAAAGTTCCAAGCAGAACACAGTGGCAGATTCAGTATGCGAGGCTGAATACATTGCAGCATCAGATGCAGCAAAGGAAGCTGTATGGCTACGAAAGTTCTTGGGTGAGCTGGGAGTGGTACCTACCTTGGAGAGTCTCGTCCTAGTATACTGTGACAGCACGGAGCAATTGCCCAAGCCAAGGAGCCAAAGTCGCATCACCAACCAAGCATGTGTTGCACCGCTATCACCTTGTACGAGAGATCGTGAAACGAGGTGACATATACCTTCAGAAGATCGACGGAAAGGAAAACCTAGCTGACCCAATGACTAAAGCACTCGGAATCAAGGAGTTCAATGAACACAAGTGGAAGATGGGTATTAGATACTGTTTCGATTGGCTATAGTTCAAGTGGGAGTTGTTAGAAAATGTGTCCTACAGCCAATCGTCTAGCTTGTAGACGGTTATGAGTTATGTATATGAACATGATTTATTCAATAAATAAAAGTGAATTTTGGCCATACAGCATATAGTTTACATCTTCCAGTAGAATTCCAATATGTTGTAGTCCTTAGAGTTATATGTATTCAACAATGGAGGAATTGTTGAGTAACTCTTAAATAAGTTCGCGGCCAAATGATACGTCGTTACCGAGGACGATGACGTAATCAAGTGTAGGTCGTTGTATGTCATTTGGGTTGGTTTGTTCTCTTAAACCAAAGAGTGTATAACACTGGTATGACATGCGGGTGAGTGTAGGAGTACATTCACTGAACAGTGACTTACCTCTGCTGAGTGCTCTACTGCCTTGAGCAACTCACAGAAAGGCAATGGGTATAAGTGTCCCTTTGACATGAGACTATCATGTTGACTTGATAAGCAACTCACTGTACTTAGGCTCCGGACCACCGGATTTCTAATCCGGTGACGGAAGGTTGCTGGGTGCAGTCAAGTACTTATTGGGTTAGTGATGAGTTAAGATGGGATTGTCCACTCTAAGTATTAGAGAGAGTGCTCGAACTATGTTTCAATTTAGCAAAACCTTGGCCAAGGTAATCTTTGTGAGGTGTCACAAGATTCATTGCATTGAAACATACATGGGTGATTTACTCGGAGTTGGCAGTTAACTCCGTATTCGTCCTGAGTACTAGGACAAGGGATGAATTATGCAGCAACCATAGCCTGGGTTCCTGAATGTTGCCTTTTGCAAATTCGATCTATCCGAACGTCGGAACCATGGCTAGATGGTCACATCGATTAGTATAGGAAGCGTTCCTATGCTATCGGCTTAGGTTCGAACATATGGAGTCACGCACATAGTCGGATGAATTGTACGCATGCATGATCACTGATTCGAGTGGGACTAATCAGATGGGTCATACGGGGTTCGTTCTGGCTATGTCTAGCTAGCACTAGGCATTAGCGGTAGCACCTACTTCGAGGATGATTTAAGTTAGTCAATAACTCAAATAGAATTTTAGGACATGATATGAATCTGGTATAAAGTTAATTTGAACCATGGACCAATGGTTGGTCTGATAACATAGTGGTTTGGATCCGGGTTCGAAGTGGTTTAATCTGGATTTCAATAGAGCCTCTGAAAGTTTATTTATGAATTTTGAATTCATAAATCACTTCGGATTGGAGCTCGGATAGGCCCAATGTGAAGTATGGTTCAAGAGCTACGAGTAGCTTCTTTTGGATTTAAATTTGGACTTCAAACGGAATTGATTGGATCAATTCTATTAACATTAAGATATTTTAATTAATGAAATCTTACATGTGCTTCCTAAGATTTCATACGTGATCATTCATTAGTTATAACAGCCAAGCAACAGAGTTATTGATATATTAACGGGAGGATGTTCAAGGAACCGATCACTCCATGATTCCTTTTAGGCTGGCTTGATTCCATGCATTGATTGAAACCGTTCCACTTGTTTGAGGGACGCATTGATGAGGTGGCTGCAGACTTAATGCGGTAAAGGAATTCACATAATGACATTTATTTAAAGGGCTCTTACATGCGTTTTCAATGCCGTATTTCATTGGGTAAAAACGTGTATAAAATACAAGGCAATAAGGGGAATAGAGAAGAAAAAATTGACTGTGAAAAGCTAATCGTCTGCAATCACAGAAAGTCAGCAAGAAGTCCAATCAAGAAGAGATTGTCTCTTCTTAGGGAGAAGAGTTCTTCCATTGTTCTAAGATTCTGCCTTCTGTCTAGATACATCAGGTGTGCGTGTGATATAGAGGAGCGACGCGTGCGGCTCTTGCAAGGCACGAAGAGAAACTTCTCTCTGCAGATCGGATTTGCTATGTTCGTCATCTACAGCTTCCGCATCGAGAGGTATTGTTTTAAACTTATTTTACATATTCTTAAATTTTAGATATGCTAATATGCTTTAATTTATATTCAATTTGAATATTAAAATTAAATTACATGCTTTTCACCTTGAGATTCTGTGCATAGGAAAAGCAAATTTTTCCTTCAATGACAACAAGGATCTTCCACCCCAATTCATTGCCCCACCCTCATTTTTTTTTTATTCTCCTCTACTTTCTCCTATTTCTACTGTCGAACACCTTATTCTCTTGCTGTGTTCTGATCCAGCAATTTTACTGCTATTTTTAGATCTGTGTCTAGATCTGGGACTATTTCTATTGCTGTTATTCAATTGGTAGCAGATTAGTGATTAGTTTTGAAGCTGATTTCTTTTGGTCAGTTCAGTGATTGATGCATAGAACAGATCAAATCTGTTCTAAGAAAAAGTTGATGTAGATTCTATGTCACATAATCTTTAAATTTCAATGAGGGTGGTAGTGTTTTTTTTTTTGGATCCCCTTAGTTTGATGGGCACAATTGACTGTGTTGAATGGTTTTTGGACCTAGTTTACTTATTTTATGCTCTATTATCGGTTGCTTGTCACCTTGATGTAAGGTTGGATCTTCTCATTTTAATTAGTTCACTAATCTATATATCTGCTATTCTATGTCATGATGAACCTATTAGCTTATGCATAACATGAGCAAAATTATATAGATGCTCTGATGTAGGCTTTAGAAAGTAATATTTGTTTTTGCTTTTAGAATTATTCTTTTTCTTTAGATGCACTAATAGTCAATTATGTAATTGGTATGAGTGTTTTAAAGATTGGATCATGAAGGAAAAAAATCATATTGCTATAATATGATTAAGAGAAAGCTTAACTCAACTCAACTCATCTAAGCCTTTTTCCAACTACATGGGGTTGGCTACATGAATCTGCTTCCTTCACTCTGCTTTATTCAGGACCAAGTCAATATTTAAATTACAAATTGTTATCTTTTTTTTAATTATTTCTGTTCATGTTTGTTTAGGCCTACCTCTACCTCTATCTTTACCATAAATTGTTAAAAGATCACTCTTTCTAACTTGAGCATCTAAAGGTCTATGTTGTATATGTCCAAACCATTGTAATCGATTTTCTCTTATTTTATCTTTAATTGAGGATACTCCTATCCTTTCTCTTATATGTTTATTTCTAATTCTATTTTTTAAAGTTTTATCACATATCCATCTTAACATGCGCATTTATGTTACACTTAATTTATTTGTATGTTTCAATTTTGCCCAACACTTTGTTCCATATAATATAGCTGGTCTAATAGTGATTTTATAGATTTTTTCTTTCTATTTTAATGGGATGCGCCGATTATACAATACTCCCAAAGCACTTCTCCACTTAATCCATCCTACTTTAACTCTATGATTCACATCTTTACCTATTTCACCTTCTTGCTGGATAATTGATTCCAAATACCTAACTTTTTCACTCCTTGCTATCTCTTGGCTTGCAATCTTCACTATTTCTTCATTTGTATTTCTACTCCCACTAAAATTATATTTCATGTATTCAATTTTAGTTTTACAATCTTAAAACCTTTAGATTCTAAAGCCTCTCTCTCCAAATCTATAGCTTAGCTTTTACTCCAGATTTAGTTTCATCAATCAACACTATATTATCTACAAATAATATACACCATGAGATATCATTTTGAATATGTTTGGTTAATTCATCCATAACTAATACAAAAAGATACAGACTTAAGGTAGATTCTTGATGTAAATCTACAATAATTGGAAACTCGCTAGTTTCTCCTATTATTGTTTTAACAATAGTTATTGCTCTATCATACATATCTTTTATCAACTCTATGTATCTTTTGGTAACTCTTTTTTTCTCTAAAATCCATCATATTATTTTTCTAGGTACTCTATCATATGCTTTCTCTAAATCAATAAAGACCATATAAAGGTCTTTTTTTCCTCTATATCTCTCCATCAATCTTCTTAATAAATAAATACTTCCATGGTCGATCTTTTAGGCATAAATCTAAATTGATTATTTGACACCAAAGTTTCAGTTCTTAATCGATTTTCTATTACTCTCTCCCATAATTTCATTGTATGATTCATTAGCTTAATCCCTCTATAATTTGCACCGTTTTGAATATCTTCTTTATTTTTGTATACGGGTATTAATACGCTTTTCCTCCAATCATTCTGTATTCTTTTAGTTGCTACAATCTTGTTAAATAAATTGATTAACCACATGACTCCAATTTCTCCTAAGCCTTTCCAATCCTCAATAAGGATCGCATCTCGTGCTAATGCCTTTGCATTTTCTATTTTACTCAAAGCCTTTTTAACCTCAAGTATGCTAAATCTACGAAAAAATTTATGCTCATTTGTTACTCCTAGGTTATCACATTCTTCTACCCTTAAATTTATCAAATTATTTTTATTTAATAATTTTTTAAAATAGCTTTTTCATCGTTCTTTTATCTCTTCTTCTTTTACTAAGACTCTTTCATCTTCATCCTTAATACATTTAATATAGTCAAGGTTTTTTATTTTCTTTTCTCTTAATTTTGCTAATTTATATATAGTCTTTTTACCTTCTTTCGTATCTAGTCTATTATATAAATTATCATAGGCTTTAAGTTTGGCATTACTTACTATTTTTTTAGCTTCTTTCTTTGCATTCCTATACTTTTAAGACTTTCTTCATCCCTAGCCTCTTACCAAATTTTATAGTTTATCCTTTTAAGCTTGATGACAACTTGAACTTTCTTGTTTTACCACCAAGTTTTCTTTCCTACTAGTCCTACTCCTTTTGATTCTTCTAGAATTCTTTTGTTATATTTTTTATGCATTTAGTTGCTTTTTTCATATTAAATTGGAATCACTATCTATACTCATAATCACTACTCTTACTAACTTTTCTTTAAATAATTCTACTTTTTTCCTTTCAAATTTTACTATTTAGTTTTTGAATTAATAATTTTACATTTTACTCTAAATTTTATTTTTATCCATACGTCTGCTACCATTATCCTATGTTAGGAAGTTAAACTTTCTCCTGGAATAACTTTACAGTTTTTTTATGTTATTTTATCTATCTTCCTAGTTAAGAAAAAGTCTATTTGACTTTTATTAAATCCACTTTTAAATGTTATTAAATGTTCATCTCTCGTTTTGAAACAAGTATTTGCTATTGTTAGATCATACGCCACTGCAAAATTTAATAAGCTCACGCTGACTCCATTCCTATGTCTAAATCCATATCCTCCATGTACCATTTTATATCCATTCCTTTGTTTACCTACATGTCCATTAAAATCTTCTCCCAAATATATCTTTTCTTCTTTTGGTATTTCTTGTATTACTTCATCTATGTCTTCCTAAAATTGTGTCTTAGTTTGTTAGTCTAATCCTACTTGTGGTGCATATGCACTAATTATGTTAATTATATTATTCTCAATTATAAGTTTTAGTAATATAATCCGATCTCCTTTCCTACTTAGTTAAGAGAAAGCTTAAGATTATGTAAATTTTTCATGTTTATCAACTTTATAGCAAGAATAACATTGATTGTGATGTTGGATGTAGGTTATTTCACGTTAAAAATTAATTAAACTATTCTCTCTTTTTTGTGAATATTTACTAATATCAAGTTGAACCAAGGTTTCAAGATCCAATTGCTAGTTCTTATGTTTGTTGGGAACTAGGTTGATATGTTACCAAGTTCTAGCATACAAAGACTTGGTGGCCATGTCATCTTGGTAGCCTACATAGACATCAATTTTTCCCATTAATTTGTTTTGGTGCTTTTTCATACTCATTAGTTTTTTCTCCCAGTTTGTTTGTGGGTTATATGAGGTTTTTGAGTCCATGATCAAGCTTTTGATGCCATTGCAATCTATACATATAGTGCCATGCTAGACCTAAGCTCTCAATGTCTTTCCTCTCCATCTCTCTTCTTCTACCGTTTCATCCAAAAAACGCAGCAAATAAATCCAGCTAGGTGCCTTTTTAACTATGGCTCGTCTAGTCTTTGGTGAACGAGCTAGTCTTCTATCTTTTGGTGAAGGGCTAGGACCACATGGTTTTGTGATTGTGAGGTACTAGATGCAGTGTTGTCAAAGGTATGCCTTAGGTATACTTAAGGTGGAAGGCATAAGGCACCAAGAGTTTACTTCTTATATTTTAAGGTGCACCTTAACACAAGGCGTCAAGAGTTAGGCACTTCTTATATCTTAGGTGAGAGGCTTTAATTTTGGTACATACGATTTAAGACGTAAGAAAAATATATCTTTCTTCACAAGCTATATTTATAATATATATTTTTTAAAATCTATCATATTTATTAGACTAAGCTAACTTTATAATGCACCATATTATATACAATTTTTTTTTTTGCTTTATAAAAAGTTAGAAATTAAAAGTTAAAGAAATGGAACACTAAAAATTATGTTATCATCTGAGAAAAAGAAGAGACTACATATTTCAGTTAAGAAAGAGGAGGCTTTTCATTGAGCTAATAGGCTGAATATATTACTGTTATGATTTTTTGCCTTTTCTATTATGTGATATAAATCTTACGTATATAAATTATTTCACTATTATTTCAAAATATGTGCCTCACTTTTTTCAAGTATATATTTGCGTTTTGTGCCTTGTGCTTAGGCTTCAAGAGTTTTTTACGCTTAAGTACGCCTATTGCTTTTAACAACACCGACTAGACATATTCTAAGACTTGATTAGTCGTGGTTTTAATTTGTCACACACTCAATAGCCGGTATCAATTGGGACCTAAACCCTGGAGTCGATCACATCTCTTTAAGAATACATTCAAATATATAAATCATTTCGGATACTATTTTTTTCTCAAACTTATCCAACACGTTTTTGTTTGTAAAAAAGAACGGAAACAAAGATTTATTTGAAAGCATTGTTCTTGTCATTTATTTGGAAGCATTATTTTGATCAATGCCCATTAAAATGTAAAATAGTATGTTGTAATGCAGACGAATGTCAGGAGCTTTGAATTGTGATTGTTGTAGCAGTGGCATCATGATACCACAACTCTAGCGTTCTCCTCTTTAGAGTTCGATGTTATTTCCAGTATTAGTTTAAGATTAGGTGATGCGATTTGAGTAATATATAGAGGAAACGTGGAACGATGGTATCTTTTTGCGTCGAACCCTAACGGAGTGGGAGTTTTGTAGAGGAAAAGTTCTAAAAATTATGGACAACGTCATCTCATGTCACAGGGTTTCCTCATAATTGGCGATAGTTAAATAATTTTTATTTATTTATTTTGGTAATGACGTCATAAAACTATTCTGACACAAGAATTGAGTCTAAGCTATTTCCATGAGGTCTACAACTATATATTTAGTTCCATGTAATATCGGAAATAAAATTTCTTCTGGGAGTGCCATGGATGCGTACTTTGATATTTGTATAAATAATCTTCTCAGCATTTCATTGGAAGCGATCATCTGGGCAACACATCTCTTAGAGACTTTCCAATTGGTGCCCAATGCACAGGGCTTATTAGTGAACAATTGCATTTATCCGCCCAAAGTTAATTAGTTTACGGATATCTGCTTGTTTATTAAAAACATCGAGTCATTTCCCTCCCAAGAAGGATGACTACGTTTTAGACTTTTAAACTTAAAAAAGAATAATGGTCTGCTATGGTAAATAGCAAAAAAAAGAATCATCATATATAAATTCTGTAACATTTCAAACTCACCTAATAATTTAATTAACTTTTACCTATCTAATTAATTCGTTAGTGGTCCAAAAACTCATGGCATACCAAATATTAGTCTAAATATATCCTCAAGTTAGTTAAGTCATTAGTGCTATAGGAATAGCTTCATGCACCCTCAAATAAGATCGTTGGTGTTACAAGCATAGTTCTATGCATGATTCGCATGAGACTTGAGTTATAAGCATATAATACTTTCTTTTTTATTCAACATAGAACTAAGTTTGATTTAATTAACTTCTGACATATCTAAATCATGCAGCCAAAAAATTTGAATGAAATTTAATAGATAATAAATGGATTTGAGTTATAAATATATAATATTTATTTTTTTATTTAATGTAAAACTAAATTTAAGGTTCCGCAAATCCTTTGTATGAATTCATTTAGAAAACTCCCTTGTCCTTTGGTCCATAAGCAATTGGACCAGATAGCCAAGGCCAACCCCAGCCCATTTCACAAGGAAACCGTGCTCTATAAAGAGGCCCAGCCTAATAGCCTATCCCTTGCTTGCATAACACTAGCAAAATTTGGACCTAAAACCATATAATATTCATTCGAAGAAATGTTATGTGCATAATGTTTCATTATACAGTGCCAATAAGAATCGATAGAATAGCTCACCACCCACAGTCAGGCTCGGGTCCAATTTGCTCTCGATCTCCATCACTTGCTATACAATTGCAAGCCACGCTCAAGAAGCAACCGAGTTAACTTGGCTCATCCACACTTCCAAGTCCTAACAACTCTTTCGGCCACTTCCATCAAGAAAGAACACAAAATGCATTCCCAATCAACTCAACTCAAGTTCACATGGTCCATCACCTCCATGGGCCTGCCTCGCACGTGAAGTGTCCCTCCCCCTTGCTGAAATTTCACACTAGATGCCACGCTTGTGGGACCCAAGCCTCCCCTCCATCCTCACCCAACCTTTGGATCTTCCCCACCTGAACCTTTAACAAGCAAAGCCATTCATGTGCTCAGGAACCGATTCCATATGACCTGCTCTCTCTCTCTCTCTCTCTATCTACTCCCTATCATAGCCTATCTTCATCTTCGTTTTCCACACGATTCGCACCCTAACATGCAAAGCGACTTCGATCAAAGAAATTACTACTTTTTGTTACTTACGATTGAACCTTCCCAAGGAGACAGCAAACTACCGTGTTTGGATGACTCAAAGCACAGGATGGATGAGGGGCCATGGCTGATGTTCTACTCTAGTGAGTACATAGCCTTGTGCTTCCACTTTGCCGCAAGGCCGACAGAACATAAGGTCTACATAGCACCAGAACAATGTATCTAATTTGAAAGAAGGAAATTAACGGAGCAGCTACCACATGGACATGGGTCAGTCAAACATGACCTTTCGCACCCTACCAAATTAGCCAACATTTTTGTAATGTATTTCATTGCTAACTCTTTCTTTCTTGATAGTCCCCTCTGGGCCTTGCCTTGATCAAAGGGCATTGCCCGCCCACCAACATGCAGCTCACAAGACACAGATCCCATGCTATCCATTCATTGCCCCCGTCTTCTTCTTCGCTGCAACGAGCTCGGTTGGCATGCTGGGCCTTCGATGGGTTGACCGGCTGGCCCTGGCCGAGCTTGGGGCACTAATGCCATTACGCCATTGCGTCGCCTACATATATATATATATATATATATATATATATATATATAGAAGTGAGGCCCTCCAGCCAGATCACCGACCAGTTGCAAAAAAGGATCCTCTCTCAAATCCAGTCCTTCTCTTGTGCTCTTCTCGGCTCCTCGGACATGCCAAAGTTTCAAAGATACAGAGGAGTGAGGCAGAGGCACTAGGGCTCGTGGGTCTCTGAAATCCACCATCCTCTCCTATAATCTCTCCCTCATGTTATACTTATAGTGAACTACAGATGTAGTTAGTTTTTATATCGAGAAGGCTCTCTAACACACCCATGCTTCTCCTATTGCAGGAAGACTAGGATTTGGTTGGGCACTTTTGAGACTGCGGAGGATGCGGCCAGGGCCTATGATGAGGCTGCCAGGCTCATGTGCGGGCCAAGAGCGAGGACCAACTTCCCCATCGATCCTAATGGTGCGAGCGCATCGTCGGCCCTGTCACCAAGCCTCATGGCAAAGCTGGAGAAGTGCTGCTTAGCTTCTTCTCGGGAGGCCGAGACCAAGGGAGCAAAGGCCGAAGAGGAGGTCATGGATGAAGATTAGTACATCGATAATTGATTGATGCAGGCAGAAGAACATCTACAACTCAATAGTCTCGCTAGTAATAACATTCGACGAGATCGTTTGTCTGAATTAGTGAATCCTAGATTCATATGAAGAAGCCCATCCGGAAACACATGGTAAATGATGTTTTTGCCAATTGTTTAAATCTGTACTTCACTGAACTGGACCTGGACTGCTAAGATCCCCCTTTGGAAAAGGTTCATTCCTTTGTTTCTCTTTATTTAGTGTTAATGGGACCCTTCCATGCCTGTTTGCAGGCTTATTTCTCTTTTCCTCGCAACCCTCTTCTCCTTCCCTACTTGTCTTGGTCTTGGGAGCAGGAAAAGAGCTTCCTTTAATTTGCTTATGTTTGATCTGGTCATCTGGTGAATTGGCATTGCGGCAGGCAGCGTGGGCGATGTCAAGGCTGTTTTCTAGGTGGTCCACCGGCGGCGGGCTGGTCAGTGGCATCTCCGACCAAGGCTGTCACGCGCCAGACCCAAAAATTTTGAGCTAGGGTGACAACCCGCCGCATGTCGGACATGCAATGCATCCCAAAATTTACACATCGATCATTATAAGGAAATAAGTATAATAAGTCAATCCAAATCCATACTTTATTACAAACCACTAATATAAGTTTGGGGCTACAAGCCTTACACACAAATATTACTGGGGTTGCATCAACACTATGGAATCCACTTTATTTTAAATAGAAGCTCCAACGACCCTATGGTTCCTTCTTCAATCCCGAGGCTCTGAAAAACATTGTGAGATTTACATGAGCTCACACTCAATAAGTAAGCCTATAATAATGACATAAAATAGTCATATATCATCTTATCTCTCAAAATATTATCAAGTCATAATTTTCATAGAAACTTCCAATTTAAATAACATGCTATCATAATCATGCATATCATTAAGTCAAAATAATCATGGAAGCTTATAAAACAAATATCAGAATGTGCATTGTAAACAAATCCACTATTTAAATTTAATCATTGTTATATTATATCATATGTGTCCCACGGCCCTGCAATGCCTCCATCAATCTGCACACATCCTCTAGATGTGCGTGGCCTCCACATGCCATATCAATCAGCACACATCCTCTAGATATGCGTGGCCTTCACATGCCATATCAAAGGAGAACCGCGGCGACACATATAAATATAATTTAAATCCACTGTTTATATTTAATCATTGTTATATTATATCATATGTATCCCACGGCCCTGCAATGCCTCATCAATCTGCACACATCCTCTAGATGTACGTGGCCTCCACATGCCATATCAATCAGCACACATCCTCTAGATGTGCGTGGCCTCCACATGCCATATCAAAGGAGAACCGCGGCGACACATATAAATATAATTCAAATCATTTTACACATGCATGTCACATATTATGCATCATCATAAGCATAATTTCTCTCACAACACATAAACAGTGGTTTATACATTTTAACCATTGCATATAATCAATTCACTTTGCAAATAATATCAACTATTAGAGCAAATATGCAATTAGATACACATGGTACAACTTACCAATTTTAAAATAATCAATAAAACTCTATTTCATAAATATGCATAAAACTATAAATACAACCATTTATAATTTATGAATTATTATATTTAGCTTACTTACCTCAATACGCAAATCCAAGGCGATAAATTAGCTATTTGGACATCTGGGTACCATGAGAGGATTCACAATCCAAAATCAGATCAAGAGCATAGTCATAGTAAGGAACTTGGCTGCTTAACCCACAAAGGTTGAAGTCATCTTGTATGTATTCGTCATCAACTTCACAAAAGACACATTCCCTCGTAGATTACAGAACCATGAAATCCAAGATGTGTCTTCACCATCAGAACCACTAACTTCTGACCCTCACTGTTTGTTTCAGATTCTCCATCAGAGCATTTGTTCTTAGAAAGCTGATCCTGGTAGTGATCCAGCTGCTTCCCTGCAGCAGTGGACAGCCCGGGGAGCTGCTCCATCTCCCTCCCGTTCATCAACCCCCTCGAAGTCGACGGCGATGACTTCTCCAGGTGCTTGTCAAGAGCATCATTGATCCGCTTGCTATCGAGGGCATCGATCTCGACTTCAACCCACTCACTCCTCGACCCCTGTACATATCTTCCACCCCTCTACACCCTCTCGATCCGTCGGACCAGCTCAATCGACTCAACCCAGCATCCCAATATTCTTGGAGAGTAGGGAGAGAGAGGCAGTGCTCTCCGATTCGAGGGCTCCAATGGCCAAGGCGATTTCAAGAGAAGAAGAAGAAGACAGCGAGCGAGGGAGGGAAAATGGTGATATGGAAGTCTGGAAGGATGCTATTGGTTTTTGGACGCTACGTCTGCCCAGTAACCAACCAATCAAAGCATACTTCTAGGTTAGTGCTTGAGAACTTAATCTGCTAGCAAAATTATTGCTATGAGGATTTGTAACGCCTAGGATTTGTAATGCCTACCATCACGTGGTGTTACTATACATGCAGGCTGAAGGCGAAGGCTGCTACGCCGCCTCCTCAGCTCAATCATGGGGACTCTAAGGGAATGGTGTGATTAAATCTTTCTTCCTTCTCTCCTTCTTTCTCTATGAATCCTACAGTCTTTCCATTCTCTTCAACCCATCGGATGCCGCCGGACCTTTGTCGGTGCCTCCTACGATCCACAACAACTTAATCGTTCCTCTCTCTCTTGATCTGCTCTCTCTCTCTCTCTCGTAGGCATTAGGAGGATGGCAAAGGATTTCCTAGAGGAGATGAGCGCCCGATTGAAGGGGGGGAGTCACCCTCCATCTCCCTATAAACCTCACACGACGCCTCGTACAGAGACTCCAAAAACCCATTCGTTATGCGGAATTGAAAACTTAACCGTCACATGTAACCGCAGGAATCCCAAGCGTCACCCGTTCCAAGAATCCTACGCTAAATCTCACGAACCAGGTAATTAAGATCCCGGGGGTTACATTCTCCCCTCCTTATAAAAATTTCGGCCTCAAAATTTGATATACATCCAATAGAATACATAATCAAAATTTTCTATCTCATAATCAGCTAAATTTCATTCAAAAGTCACAGTCATCGATACATCATTGATCTGTAATAAGATACAAATATTTGTGGATGTTTCTTTTTCATTTTCTCCTTAGACTCCCAAATAATCTCCCTCTCATAATAATTACTCCACTGAACTTTGACATAAGGAATACTACACCATCTCAGAACTTAATCCTTGCGGTCCACAATGTGCACAAGATGATCTTCATAGGTCAATTCTTTCTTAAGCTAAATTGGTTCAAGTTCTAACACATAACGGGGCTTGAAATATACCTCAATCATAAAGATATGAAACACATTGAACACCCAAAGAGTAATGAAGGCAGTGCTAAGCTATAAGCCACCTCCTTTATTTTGATCAAAATCTCAAATGGCCCAATGTATTGTGGCTCAAATCACCTCTAACACAAATCTCATCATATCATTGATTAGTAAAACTTCCAAATGATCTTCAACCTGAAATTTCAAATCTTTCTTTTTGACATCAACATAACTTTTCTATTGACTCAGAGCTACATGAAGCTGCTTTAATTAACGATACTTTTCATAGTTGCTATACTAGCTCAGTCCAAAATTATCTCTCTCACCTCATCTCAATATGAAGGGAATCTACACCTTATATCATAGACAATTGAAATGAATCCATTTGAATGTTGGCTTGGTAATCATTAAAATAAGCAATTTCACTAAGGGTAAGAAGCTATACCAAGCACTTTCTAAATCCATCACACAGGCTCGCAGTATATCATCAAAATCTAATTAGTTCATGCAGATTGTCCATCTATTTGAGAGTGGAAGGCTGGACAGAAATTCAGCTTAATCCACAAAGCTTTATGAAGACATCATTGAATTAGGAGAGTGAGATAAATGGGTACAAACTCAATTTACGCAGTTTACCATTAAACCAAAAAAAATATTAACATTTTATCCTGCTTAAAATTTATCCTCGAAATTAAATGTCCATAAATTTTGTACCATTATAGATACTCACTAGCAACTTTTATTTCATTCCTAGGTACCCAAATGACATATCCAACATCAACAATTAATTTGATCTTTCTACCAAATAAAATTGAATTCCTTAAGAAGTATTTCTTTCCTGTCATCTTTTTTTTTTAATACCTTAACTTCTCACAACACAATCATCATAAATATCATAGAGTCCATCACATGTATTATGTCATCCATTCTTAAGGTTAATAACCTATATCAATTACTGTTAATTCTTCGATAAGATAGTTCCAAGTTCTTTTGAATTAAGTATAAGATAGTTTCCTTCCAATGCTCTCTCAACTCATAAATAGTTGAATGTGCCATTAATCATTACGACACTTATTTTAATCATCATAACAAACTTGGTTTCACTATTGAATACTTCAAGCTAACATCAATGAACATTATGCAATTATTTAGGATATCTTTCATAATTATTATAATCAACTAATTTAATTTCTTTGAATAATATTGCCATCATTAATCACTGGTATAATTAATTTATCAATAATACCACTACAACCAATCAATTTCTCTTGAATATATCAGTATATTCTCAATACATATTGTAATTTAAATGATTCAAATTCTTGAATCAATTATTTTATTACCAATGATTATCAAAATCACCTATAGATTATGCAATGACTCATGGCATAACATGATCAACTAATTTAAACCCTTCAAATATCTCAAAGTGACTTCACTAATCTAGCTCAAATAGATACAAGACTTATAAGGTCAATAAAGATTGAAATTGCACTTACCATCCGAAGACATAATTGAAAATTATAGTAATCTCTCTATGACTTGAAAGTAATAATAGATGTACCCTAAACCATAATCCATAACTGATAATAATCAAAAATAAAATCATCTCCCTCCTATTTTCTTAACAATAATTATGCCACTTATGGATGATTGATAATTGATCCATCCTGGAGAAAGATATCTCCTTAGGAACTATGAAGAAAGGCACAATAAATTAATGAATAGATATCTTGATTTAGAAATCTATTAAAAAATAAAAATCCCCATGAAATTATTTATCAGTAAAATTTATCTTATTCTTATTACTGCTAAAATCTTTCACTGTCTAGCATCAAAATATTTGATCATTTATAGCCAAAATCAGTTCTAAAGATTAATAGAGTCTACTGCTCTCAAAAACTTAAACAGTAATTATCTCAGAATTTATAATTTTATATTCTTCCTAAATGGTCCATCATGATATAATATGCAGTCAACTATTTCATTAGCATCAATATCAACCATCTCTACATCTAGCAAATTAACAATCAGTTTTGAACATGCAATATCCATAATAAAAGTTCTCTTAGTAAAATTCACTATATATATACTTATCCATCCAGACTCAAATTTAGAAAGTACTCAATTGTGATTAATCAAAAACATGTAATTAACTATTTCATTTCCAAACTATCATCAATATTAATCATCCCTATAACCAGCAGATTAGCTCATAGTCTTAAACTTACAATATCAACAATGTAAGTTCTACAAATAAAATTCATTTTATCCACATTCAAATTCAGATTTAATACCTCAAAATCCATATATCAACTCAATTGCAATATGAACATAATGGTGTTATCTTAGTCATATTAGTCATCAATTGCAATTTTTCACTACTATGTTTATTCCATATATTCATATATCTTTTATTGCATATCAAATTAAAGTTTCATCTACCCATATTATTTAAAGATCTGGAACTGCTACGAGCCATTTCCAACAAGTTTGACGGAACTAAAATCTCTAGAAGCCCCTAGGCCTCCCCATTGGTCAATGTCACCAGCTTGGGAGTCCTACATTATATCATTAGCTTCTGATGCGATGGTTCATTCTTAATTCCTATCAAATTCATATTTCAATTAATATCTTGATAAACTTTAAATTTCAAGCTTCCAAAGCATAATTCCTAAAATTCCTTTAAAGTCATAATTGTCTCAATGTCATCCTAGTATTTTGCCTAGAGTGTCATCATGCATGTGTCCCTAAGGTCATAGCCTAGGCTCTGATACCATAAAAGCTGTCACACCCCAGACCCAAAAAGTTTGAGCTAGGATGACAACCCGCCGCATGCCGGGCCTCCGAAACAGAGGACAGCTTCCGGTCGGCGACCAGGGCCGCCGCCGGCCTAATTCCCTTCGGCCCGGCCTCCGGTGGCATATTACATATGGATGCTATGCATGAGAGATGCAGTTATTATGACATTGATGTGATATATTACATACAATTGTTCAGCAAGTATAATCCACTGTTTATGCAATATATAGTTGTTATTGATATGATGAGTGCATGTGATGTGAGGTACTGTTATGTGTCGCCGTGGTTCTCCTTTATCATGTCATACCACACACACGTCTAGAGGACGTGTTCTGCTTATTTATGCCACCTACATGTCTAGAGGATGTGTTTTGCTTGTTTATGCCACCTACACGTCTAGAGGATATGTGCTGATTGATATGGCATGTGGAGGACACGCACATCTAGAGGATGTGTGCAGATTGATGGAGGCATTGCAGGGCCGTGGGACACATATGATATAATATAACAATGATTAAATATAAACAGTGGATTTGTTTACAATGCATATTTTGGTATTTATTTTATAAGCTTCCATGATTATTTTGACTTAATGATATGCATGATATGATAGCATGTTGTTTAAATTGAAAGTTTCTATGAAAATTATGACTTGATAATATCTTGAGAGATAAGATGATATATGACTATTTTATGTCATTATTATAGGCTTACTTAATGAGTGTGAGCTCATGTAAATCTCACAATGTTTTTCAGAGCCTCGGGATTGAAGATGAAATTATGGGGTAGATGGAGCTTCAGTTAAATAAAATAGTTCCATAGTGTGGATGTAACCCCAGTAATATTTGTGTGTAGGGCTTGTAGCCCAAAACTTATATTAGTGGTTTGTAATAAAGTATGGATTTGGATTGACTTATTATACTTATTGCCTTATAATGATCGATGTGTAAATTTTGGGACGCCTTGCATGCCCGGCATGCGGCGGGTTGTCACCCTAGCTCAAACTTTTTAGGTCTAGGGCGTGACAAAGGCCCATTCGATCAGGTTTGCTCAAAGGATTCTGCTGAGAATGGATTTGGGAACGAGGCTGGAGCTTGTAAGAGCCTGCAGGGAATAGCCCTACCCTTCCTCAAGCTTGGCCTGGTCCTTGTCATGGCGCTTGCCCTCTTGGGTTCCCTTTATTGGACCATAGCCATCTCCACCTCTTCTCATGTTCACACCTACCGAGGCTACCGCCGTCTCCAAGAGCAGCTTGTCTCTGATCTCTCGGAGATCAGCAAGCTATCACTTGCTTCTGCCAAGTTGAGGGAGCTTGAATTCTGCTCATCTGGGTATGAGGATTATGTCCCATGTTACTGCAATGTTTCGGAGAGTCTCGGCGCAGGAGATCCAGATAGAAAAATTGAGTATGAGCGCCAGTGTGTTCGGGAGTCTGACGAGGGTAATGCTTGTTTGGTTCTGCCCCCAAGGAATTATAGGAGGTTCGGATTAACCGGAGAAAGTGCAACTATTTTGATGCACGGACTTAAACCTATACCAAAACCGATTCTATTCACTACCTGGTGGTATATTTGATTTGGAGACACCACGTAGTCTGCTTTAAAAAAAATAATATTTCATATCTGCGATGCGCTTGATCTAAACACTATGGACGGTGATGCCAACTAAATACATTTAGATCATGACAGTGATGCCAACTAAAGTCTGCATAGTCCTGATAAAAGCTTGATGGCACAAAGAAATAAACACTATGGCACTTGATCTACAACTCAATAGTCTCGCTAGTAATAACATCCGACGAGATCGTTTGTTTGAACTGATGAATCCTAGATTCATATGAAGAAGCCCATCCTGAAGCACATGGTAAATGATATTTTTGCCAATTGCTTGCTATTGGGGGAACGGGATGACCCGGTAACAGAAACACCTACAAAATATATAAATTAGTAACCATAATGAATTATTAGTCATTTAAGCATGATTAAGAGTTGTTTAATTAATACCTCCATAAAATGATTGCCATTAACGAACGCCACTGCAATATCTCTGCAGGATAAAGGAGGGAGAGGCACCGATCGTAGAGGTAGGAATGTAAGACATTGTTGCAAGGAGAGGTGGTATAGGACAACGTTATAGCAGGACGCTATAACGTGCCCTATATCCGGCATAATCATCCACCGATCAAAAGGTGGAGCATTATCAAAATATGATAATGCATGCTCAATCTCCTCAAACCTCCCTTCGACAGCAAATATAGCGCGATAGTGCTCTGAATGACTTTGCAAGTCATGTAATAAATCTTTCCTAATACGGAGCCAATCCTCCTCTCCAAATCCCAGCAAATCAGCTATTGCTCTAAATCCGCAGTTGCCGTCAGCTTTAACATCCTTAATATGTACAGCCTCAATCCATCTGGAATTTGATCAATATAGATTGTTGGCTTATTATACGACTGGGGTCGCTGACGAGAAACCTGCAAACCATTAACGAATGAATTAGATGGTAAACAATCGCTTTGTTATTTGTAATAACAAATGGCACAGGGTCCGGAAGTTGCTAGCATATGTCGGGGTCCGAAAGTTGCCGGCACGACAAATCCATTCCTCTTTCCGACTTTCCGATACCAATTACATATTTCTTTCTCTACTTTTGAATATTTATAAAATAAATAGTTTTACGTTGGTAGACAATTTTAAACATTGCTCAGTCAAATAAAATGAAAATAAATGCAATTAAATTTTACATCATAAGTTATAAATTCATTTGTGTAATCCATCACACAATCGGAGCCAATCACGCTCGAAGCATCGTCATGTACGATCAAATAGTAATTTTAAACCCTAATCATAATTAATCAAGACCCTAATCATAATTAATCAAGCAATAAAAAGAGAATAAATATTCTGTTCGGCCACTCCACATAGGGCCGAACAGAAGCAATCTTTCTTCCGAACAGAAGAAAGATTTCTTTTGTTCGGCACGAGTGGGATACTATATATGTTTATGCATAGAAGCGGCGCTTGTTTTGACGATATCAGTTCTCTACGAATGTTTCTTTTAAATTGAGCAGCCACCGAGTTCTCTCAACCCCTGCTTCGTGGCAGGGGGTTCAAGCCTGATGGGCTTACCTGGCAACAGAGGAGTTCAATGACTTGCGACCGATGTCTCACTGAACCAGTTAAACGTCCGTCATCATGGTGTGATAATTTTATAAATTAACACATGATGTCATCTTATACTGTCTAACATGTTCTCGTTCGTTAACAAAACAATCTTGCAACTATTTTGATGATGCATGGACTTAAACCTATTCCAAAACCGATTATATTCACTACCTGGCTTATGCACTGGAGGTATATTCGATTTGGAGAAACCACGTAGTCTGCTTTAAAAAAATAATATTTCATATCTGCGATGCGCTTGATCTAAACACTATGGACGGTGATGCCAACTAAATACATTTAGATCATGACAGTGATGCCAACTAAAGCCTGCATAGTCCTGATAAAATATTGTGAAAAATGATTGCCCTTACTGAATAAGATAAATTAAAAAAGAAACACAAGTTTTTTCCAAAAAATACAGCCCAGTAGAGCCAATGTTGCAGACTTAGCTCACCTTATTTTTTTCTAAAATCAGGAGATCACAATTAGAAGACTCAGGTCCACCCTCTATAGAATTAACAGACCTCAACAAATTAGTATCTGGCAATGAACTTTTGTTCGTCAGTTGCACTGCATTAGGAGCTTCTTCAGGCTCTGAAATTTTATTGATTGAAGTCACATTGCCTGTTTTCGAGAGAGGGTTTACTTCTGCAGACTTTTGACCAGTTAATTCAAGGGCTCCATTTGAACAAAGATTTTCAGCATTCAACTCTGCAGACAGTTTTGGAGATGCACTGGAAACCTCTGTAGGTTCTAAAGATTTGAGTAATGACCAACTCCTAGAGCTGTGCGATCCCTCTCAACATCTCCCAATGAGATCTTAGAGGTTTCCTTTTCAAACAATCTTGAAGATGAATCAAGTTGTTTTAACTTAGGAATCTCCATTATATCATCTGTTGTTGGCCCAGATGGCAACCCAAGAGGGGGGGGGGGTGGATTGGGTTCTTTAGAAATTAGTCCTTTTTGAAATAGTTTGTTTGAGATTATTGAGGGCAAATGCAAGATAACTATAAAGTGCAGTGAGTAAGATAGAGATAGATAAAGAGACAATGAGACACTGCAAACACCAAAGATTTTATAGTGGTTCGGTGTATTCAACACCTACGTTCACTCCCAAGATTCACTTGGGTTCACACTATAATCTCTCTAGATTACAGCTGAGTTGTTTTCCAAGCTCACAACTCAAACTTGTTGTTTTACCGGGTGCACAACGAACCCAGCTCGTTTTACTCGGGCTTACCAGCACAAAACCCTACACGTTGTTTTTCACGGGCTCACAACTAACCCAAGCTTAAACAAGCTTAACCCGAGGTAAAACTACCTCCTCTAGTTCAATCCCCCAGATTGAACTAGGCAAAAATAAGATAAGTATTGTGTGTGAATACAAAGCTCCTCAATGAGCAAATATACAAATTAATAACAAGGTTTAGAAAAGCCTGATTTGAAGATAGGTTGGCTTTTGAGCTTTTCTCCTTTTCTTCTTTGCTTCTTCTCCTTGCTGGATTGAATCAAGCCTTAGCTCCGATTCTTCACAGTTGAAGCGGTTGAGAAGAGTTGAAAAGCAAGAAATGAATCTCCTTTCTTCAAGTTGGGAAATCCACCAAGACTTTGATTTTGAACGCTTTGGATTCCTCTTGAGGCTTTTGGAGTGGAGTGAATTTGAGCTAGAAGGTTTTCCTTTCAAGATTCAAGCTCACGGATTTTTGAAGTGGGATTTGTCTATCTCAGATTCTCTCTATGTTTTTCAGATTTTTCGTTTTTCTCCCTTCTCTACTCTCTTCTCCCTTTTTTTTTTTTTGAACAATAGACTCCCCCTTTTTATAGATTTCTTTTACACCTCTTTTGGAATAAAACTATCCGTTGGAGTGTACCTTCTATCAAAATATATCCGTTAGAAATGAGTAAAAATAGAAAAGTTACCATTAGAGCTGATCTGGCAACTTCGTTTTTCGTTCCAGGTGGGTTGGAGTCGACTCTAACTTTTCTGGAGTCGGCTCTAGTTCGAGGCATTTTAAAATGATATTCCCAGAGTCGTCTCTGGCTTTTCTGGGGTCGACAAGAAACTTTTCCGGAGTCGACTCTAACTTACCCGGAGTCGACTCTAGGTTGGAGCCAGAAAAATCGACTTTCTACTCCGTCTGTGAGAGTTGACTCTCACAGTCTCGGAGTCGACTCTAATGACCGTGCCAGTTCCGGAGTCGGCTCTGTGATTCTCGGAGTCGACTCTAATGTCTGCAATTCTTACCTAGACATTAGATTCGATCCAGAACACATAGTAACTCTTGATTTTGATCTTTCAATAGTCTTATAGGCTGAAACACTAAATCAAAATCGTTAGAGCCTTCAAAAATTATACTCAAATAGTTTTGTTAATCATCAAAATCATCAATTGGGTCAACAATCTCCCCCTTTTTGATGATAACAAAAACTTTGAGTATATGCATTCAAAAATTCAATCAAACTAAGGATTATAGTCATTTTAACTTTAAACCATTGAAATTAAGGTTTTGATGCCAATGTTCAATGTAAACTTTAAAATTGTACATGAGTTCAATATAATCCATCAATATTGAATTGTTAAACTTAATGTGCATAAGATTGTAAATGAGCTTTTTGTTAAGCTCCCCCTGCATTGAGTAGCTCCTCTTATATATAAACATCAAATTGTAAAACAATTAATTCTCCCCCTTTCTTTCTTTCTTTATGCATATATTATTCAATATTCCTATTCAATCTCAATTTCTTTGCATATACACAACTATCTCTCCCCCTTTTTTGTTATTAGCAATAAGGAGAGTATATAAAAAAAATTTATAATCTCAATAAAGCCTAGGAATCCAATCAATCAAAATTTTAAAAAGTGAAATTGTATTTCATATGCAAGAACCATTACATCAGTTGATTCATTTACATTTGAAAATGAAATACATTGGATAATCAAAAAACTTCCTAAGTACAAGCTATTAAATTCTAAAACAAGATCAAATGTGCTTGAATACAATTTTCTTTAGATGACCTATTATCTCCATTACATCATCTTTTTGTACTTTCTTAAAATTTTCAAGGCAGGCTTCGATTTGAGAGACTGCAAGGTCAATATCCTTCTTCAATTGACCCGTTGCATGAACATACGATCCTGATCCATCGGCAATGCCTTCCATCCTTTCGAAGATCTTGTGAAGCTCAGCTCCAAAGGATTCTACAGAACTACCTAAGGTAAAGGATAGCATGTCCAATCTCGAATTTAATTCTTCTTTTAACTGATTAAAGTCATCCTTCAATTGATTAATTTCATTTGATCTGTGACTGTCATACTCAGCAAGTAAGCTTCTTAACTGATCAAGTTGTTTATTAGAAAATCCTCCAGAATTTGTTATAGGCTGATGTGGAGGTGATGGTATAGAACTTGGTCCGACCTCCGAAGGTCCAGCAGACGAAGGTCCCGCAAAAGATAAATCAGGGACTGATGGTCCCGCAGTAGATGGTCCCAGGATTTCTTCTAGTCTGGTTCCCTCTGCACCATCCCTATCTGTTGTTTCCTCTCTCCTCATCCAAACACCATTAACTTTCTTAAATCCCATTCTATGAATAGTTGAAGTGCTGTAATAATCAGTGTGTCTCAGTTTTCTCAAAGGTTCATTTTCCATTATGAGCACACCCTGGCTTCTAAAAACTAGTGTCAGAATCATACCGTATGGCAGTGTTGATCTTTTTTTAGTAGCTGCCTCTGCCATGTAACCTATCATCATGCCAGCTAAATTGACTGGCCTTCCAGTTATAATGCAGTCCATCATCAGAACGTCTCGCTCCGAGACATACTCAAATCTCCCTATTTTTGGAAATAAAATTCTACCACATATATTATGCAATAATCTGAGTTCTAGGTTTAACTGATTTGCAAAGATCTCTTCAAACTCAGTCACATCTCTTTCTAGCATCCTTGATAGTGCACCACTTCTGTCATTAAGTTGACATTCCATTAAACCAACAGTGGGCATTTCTAATAGGGTTTCAAGAATCTCAGTTGTTACCGTAACCCTAGTTCCTCTCACTGTGCTAATCAATCCTCCTTCTCCTCTGCTTAATCCATTATAAAACTCCCTTACCAATGCTGGATAAGTGGGTAAATCTAGTGAGCACACTTTCTCCCATCCCATATCCCTTAAATTTCTTCCAATAGAGAAACCCTCCGATTCAAATAAATCAAAATTAACTTTTCTCCCAGTGGTAATGGTCTTACCAGCTAATTGATCAACCTTAGGAGATGAGGGTGAAGGTGGAGAATCCTCTTGAGTGGCCGAAGAGGAAGAAGGCGATGGTTGCCTTCGAACCGTGCATCTTCTCATTGGAACGGATGCTCCAGCGACGAATCCGCGCCTCTTTGGAGCCATTGAGAGGATTGGAAGGTTAATCAGGGGTTTTGAGTGGATTTGGGGAAGTTGGAAAGTTTTGGAGTTCTTAGGAACGGTTTAGGAGACGATTGGAATGATTGGGGGTCGACTCCGCCTTTTATTTTTGACCTAACTCGACTTAGAGTCGACTCTCGAGAACTGGGTGTCGGCTCCGAGCCAGAAAGTCTGTCAGCGCTTGTATTAGAGTCGGCTCCACAAAAGCCAGAGTTGGCTCTAATCACTTAGACAGAAAATCAAAAACTCAGGTGTCGACTCCGCAAACTGTCAGAGTCGACTCTAACAGTTTCAGAGATAAAAAATTAAGTTTCAAGCATTTGAAACTATTCAAATTAATCATCAAATTATAGATTAAAGTTCTTTAGCAATTGGGGAAACATTGAATCAAGATCTAGATAGATTTCCTTATTGAAATATCAAGATTTTTCAAGAAAATGTTGAAATCTAGATTGATATCCTTAAGAGTTTCAGAAAACTATTCCAAAGGATCACAAACTCCTAATTCTCCTCTAAGATAACAAAATCTTTCTTCACTTAAGGGTTTTGTTAATATATCTGCAAGTTGTTCTTCAGTATTCACATAATCAAGACAAATTTCATTATTGGCTACATGTTCTCTTATAAAGTGATATCGTATTTCAATATGCTTTGTTCTTGAATGTTGAATTGGATTTTTAGTAAGATTTATTGCACTTGTATTATCACATCTTATGGGTGTCTTATCAAGTGTGATACCATAGTCTTCAAGTTGTCTCTTAATCCATAGGATTTGAGCACAGCAACTTCCTGCTGCAACATATTCTGCTTCCGCAGTAGATAATGCAACCGAATTTTGCTTTTTGCTAAACCATGAGATTAAGTTACTTCCTAAAAATTGGCATGCACCACTTGTGCTTTTTCTATCTAACTTGCATCCGGCATAATCAGAATCTGAGTATGCAATTAGATTTAATGTGGAATCTCTAGAATACCATAAACCTACATTTTTATTCCACTTAAGTATCTTAGTATTCTTTTAACAGCTATTAAGTGTGATTCTTTAGGTTCTGATTGAAATCTAGCACATAAACATACAGAAAACATAATATCTGGTCTACTTGCTGTTAAATAAAGAAGGGATCCGATAATACCTCGATAATACTTCTGATCAACCTTTTTACCTTCTTCATCTTTGTCCAGCTTGCATGAAGGACTCATTGGAGTTCCGAGGGGTTTCATTGTTTCCATACCAAACTTCTTTAGGATTTCTCTTGTGTATTTTGTTTGGTTGATAAAGATTCCCTCTTTGCTTTGTTTGATTTGGAGTCCAAGGAAGAAGTTGAGTTCTCCCATCATGCTCATCTCGAATTCTCCCTGCATTAACTTAGCAAATTCTTGACATAGAGAATCGTTAGTAGCACCAAAAACAATGTCATCAACATATATTTGTACTACAAGTAAATCTTTACTTTTTCTTTTCAAAAATAGTGTTTTATCAACATTTCCTCTTGTGAAATCATTTTCAATTAAGAATTTACTTAACCTATCATACCAAGCTCTAGGTGCTTGTTTCAAACCATATAATGCTTTGTGCAATTTAAAAACGTGATTTGTAAATTCGTGATCTATAAAACCTGGTGGTTGTTCTACATAACTTCTTCATTTATAAAACCATTTAAAAATGCACTTTTAACATCCATTTGAAATAAATTAATGTTCATGTGACATGCAAATGCTAGTAATAGCCTAATGCTTCTAATCTAGCTACAGGTGCAAAAGTTTCATCAAAATCAATACCTTCTTCTTGATTATATCCTTTTGCAACTAATCTAGCTTTGTTTCTAATTACTATGCCATTTTCATCAAGTTTATTTCTAAAAACCCATTTTGATCCTATTACAGAATGATTTTTAGGTCTTTCACTAATGTCCATACATTATTTCTAGTAAATTGATTTAATTCTTCTTGCATTGCTAACATCCAATTATTATCTTTTTCAGCTTCTTCTATAGTTTTAGGTTCAATTTGTGATACAAATGCAAGATGATTACTAATATTTCTCATATATGATCTAGTTCTTATTCCTTGAGATGGATCACCTATAATCAATTCCTTGGGATGACTATGGGCATATCTCCAGTCTCTTGGAAGATCTATATCATTATGATTGACATCATCGTCCTTATGTGAATCATCATCTTTAGCCTCTTGTTCATGATCAGAAGATACTTCAATATTAAGTTTTTCAAGATCTTTTTCAATTATGTTTGTATCTTCCTCATCATCAATCTTTTCAGATCCAGTTGCTAAAGATTCATCAAAACTACATGTATGGATTCTTCAACTAATTAAGGTTTTCTTGTTAAAGATTCTATAAGCTTTACTAGTTGTTGAATAACCTAGAAAAATTCCTTCATCAGATTTAGCATCAAATTTTCCTAAGTTGTTTTTACCATTATTATGAATGAAACATTTACATCCAAATGCATGAAAGTATTTTATATTTGGTTTTCTTTCATTCCATAATTCATAAGGTGTTTTCTTTAATATTGGTCTTATTAAAGCTCTATTTAAGATGTAACATGCTGTGTTAATAGCTTCCGCCCAAAAGTACTTTGGTAGGTTACTTTCGCATAGCATGGTACGGGCCATGTCTTCTAGAGTCCTATTTTTCCTTTCAACTACACCATTTTGCTGTGGAGTCCTAGGGGCTGAAAAATTATGATTAATTCCATTTTCAGTGCAGAAATTTTCAAATAAGTGATTTTCAAATTCTGTTCCATGATCACTTCTTAGAGATACTATAGTAGTGTTTTTCTCATTTGTGACTTTCTTGAAGAATTTCAGGAATATCGAGAAAGTCTCATCTTTGTGAGCTAAAAACATTACCCAAGTATATCTAGAATAATCATCTACAATCACTAGACCATATTTCTTTCCTCCTAGACTTGTGGTTCTAGTTGGTCCGAAAAGATCCATGTGAAGTAGCTCTAAAGCCCTAGAAGTTGAAACAACATTTTTAGATTTGAAAGAACTTCTAGTTTGTTTTCCAAATTGACATGCATCACAGATTTTATTATTTTCAAAATCTAACTTAGGTAATCCTTTAACTAAATCCATTTTAATTAGTTTTGAATAAGGTGTGTGCTTGCATGACCTAATCTACGATGCCATAACCATCCAATATCATTTATGTTAGCATTGTCAGCAATTAGGCAATGACTACTTTCAGATAATTTTCTAAGTCAACTAAGTACACATTGCCATGTCTATAACCAGTAAAAACAATGCTATCATTAATGGAATCAGATACTATGCAAATAGAAGATTTAAATGAAACATTAAAGTTCTTATCACATAGTTGGCTTATACTAATTAAATTGTGCTTTAAACCATTAACATAAAGTACATTATCAATAATATAGATGGAGTTATGCGAACTTTACCAAGGCCCATAATTTGACCTTTACCGTTATCGCCAAACGTCACAACTCCACCTTTCTTTTCTTCTAGGGTGATGAATTCATCTTTGTCACCCGTCATATGTCTTGAGCAGCCACTATCAAGGTACCACTTTTTCTTTGATCTTTTGGCTACAAGACATTCCTGCATATGTCCCAAGCTTTCTTGGGTCCTTCATGGTTAGCAGTTGTTGGCCATGAAGGATTTATTGGCAACTTTCCTTTTGTTCATTTTCTTGATGAGAAGATTTCATGACCATGTTGCCATGTTATGCTTTCTTCTTTTCTTGTAGGCCTTTTTCAGCAAAGGACAATCATATTTAAAGTGCCCTGGCTTTTTGCACTCATAACATACCAAGGGCTCTTTTTCTTTTTCTTTCTCCTTGTCCTTTTTCTTATCTTTTTCTCCATCAAATCTTGCTCCAAATTTCTTTTTATGGAAGGGCCTTTTTCTCATAAACCTTCTGAATTTTTTGGCCAAGAGAGCAGTTTCATCATCATCTCATCATTACTTTCACTGCTGCTCTCTTCCATTTCTGCAGTCTTGAGGGCAAGAGTTTTCTTCCTTTTTGTTTCCTCCTCAACATGCTGCTTCATTGTCAGCTCGTGGGTCATTAAGGATCCTAGAAGCTCCTCTAAAGGTAGTGCATTGAGGTCCTTTGCTTCTTGGATAGCAGTGACTTTTGCTTCCCACGATCTTGGTAGTGACCTAAGAATTTTGCGCACAAGGTCAGCATTAGAATAAATTCTACCAAGACTCTTTAAACCATTCACAATATCAGTGAATCTAGTGAACATGCATGTGATGGTTTCAGTTTGTTCCATTGTAAACAATTCATATTTATGAACCAAAATATTTATTTTGATTCCTTAACTTGGTTTGTTCCTTCATGAGTTATTTCCAACCTATCCCAAATTTCTTTTGCGGAATTACATGTTGAGATTCGGTTGAATTCATTAGAGTCTAAGGAACAATATAAATATTAATGGCTTTAGCATTTAGTTGTGCCATTCTCCTATCATTATCATTCCAATCCCTTTCGGGTTTAGGAACAATAGTGCCATCAATAAGGTGTGTGGGTGTACTAGGTCCATTTATTATTACTCCCCACAATTCATAGTCAGAAGCTTGAATGAATATTCTCATTCTAGCTTTCCAATATGAATAGTTGGTTCCATTAAATAAAGGAGGTCTATTCGTAGAATGACCTTCAGCAAAACATGAACCACTTTGTGTTGCCATAAGGATCTTTAGCCCTTGATCGTGAGATCAAATTCTAAATGAGCACTTGCTCTGATACCAATTGTTGGCCCAGATGGCAACCCAAGAGGGGGGGGGGGTGAATTGGGTTCTTAAAATTTAAGCCCTTTTTAAATAGTTTGTTTGAGATTATTGAGGGCAAATGCAAGATAACTATAAAGTGCAGTGAGTAAGATATAGATAGATAAAGAGACAATGAGACACGGCAAACACAAGATTTTATAGTGGTTCGGTGTATTCAACACCTACGTCCACTCCCAAGATTCACTTGGGTCCACACTATAATCTCTCTAGATTACAGCCGAGTTGTTTTCCAAGCTCACAACTCAAACTTGTTGTTTTACCGGGTGCACAACGAACCCAGCTGGTTTTACTCGGGCTTACCAGCACAAAACCCTACACGTTGTTTTTCACGGGCTCACAACTAACCCAAGCTTAAACAAGCTTAACCCGAGGTAAAACTACTCCTCTAGTTCAATCCCCCAGATTGAACTAGCAAAAATAAGATAAGTATTGTGTGAATACAAAGCTCCTCAATGAGCAAATATACAAATTAATAACAAGGTTTAGAAAAGCCTGATTTGAAGATAGGTTGGCTTTTGAGCTTTTCTCCTTTTCTTCTTTTCTTCTTCTCCTTGCTGGATTGAATCAAGCCTCAGCTCCGATTCTTCACAGTTGAAGCGGTTGAGAAGAGTTGAAAAGCAAGAAATGAACTCCTTTCTTCAAGTTGGGAAATCCGCCAAGACTTTGATTTTAAACGCTTTGGATTCCTCTTGAGGCTTTTGGAGTGGAGTGGATTTGAGCTAGAAGGTTTTCCTTTCAAGATTCAAGCTCACGGATTTTTGAAGTGGGATTTGTCTATCTCAGATTCTCTCTATGTTTTTCAGATTTTTCGTTTTCTCCCTTCTCTACTCTCTTCTCCCTTTTTTTTTTTTTTTGAACAATAGACTCCCCCTTTTTATAGATTTCTTTTACACCTCTTTTGGAATAAAACTATCCGTTGGAGTGTACCTTCTATCAAAATATATCCGTTAGAAATGAGTAAAAATAGAAATGTTACCGTTAGAGCTGATCTGGCAACTTCATTTTTCGTTCCAGGTGGGTTGGAGTCGACTCTAACTTTTCTGGAGTCGGCTCTAGCTCGAGGCGTTTTAAAATGATATTTCTGGAGTCGTCTCTGGCTTTTCTGGGGTCGACAAGAAACTTTTCCGAAGTCGACTCTAACTTACCCGGAGTCGACTCTAGGTTGGAGCCAGAAAAATCGACTTTCTGCTCCGTCTGTGAGAGTCGACTCTCACAGTCTCGGAGTCGACTCTAATGACCGTGCCAGTTCCGGAGTCGGCTCTGTGATTCTCGGAGTCGACTCTAATGTCTGCAATTCTTACCTAGACATTAGATTCGATCCAGAACACATTGTAACTCTTGATTTTGATCTTTCAATAGTCTTATAGGCTGAAACACTAAATCAAAATCATCAGAGCCTTCAAAAATTATACTCAAATAGTTTTGTTAATCATCAAAATCATCAATTGGGTCAACATCTGTTAACTTCAAACGAACTCTACGAGTTTCATCAATTGTGTCCCACAATCCAGCAGAAAGAGAGCTCCTTTTTAAAACCTGCATACATGTTTGAGGCAGTTTAGAGCATGACAAAACAGCATAATACAGGAGCAAATGGAACACTAACATTCTAACGTAAAAAAAGCCTGTTGGAAAAGACATTCTAGACAAAATGAGCTAGAACAGACATCATATATTCATTCATGTACCATGAGAAGAAGTGTGGCTTGCTGTTGATCTTGTTAAATGAATTTTACATATTAATGTTAATAGAACAGATGAGACTTTTTTTTAGCTATTAGACATGTTGTAATTAGCTTGAACTGGACTCACAGTAAACATGCCAAACACAAGCAATGGTTCTGAGATTGAAATATAAACACAAGCAATGCCAGATCGCCCGTGTTAGGCTCAAACTAGCTCAAGGATACATACAAACATGAATATGCAAGGATAATGCGTAAAATATTTTATTAAAAATCTAGTAATTACAATAGCCTTTAATCTCAGTGTAAAATATTAAAAATATTTTAATATTTTTAAAATATAACTCAAAACAGAGCTAGATGGAAAAAATGGATTATGTAGTTGACCCCAACTAGTTTGGGATTAAAGCTTTGTTGTCATTATTGTTGTTGTTGTTTAAACTCAGTGTGGTGGTTGGTTCAAATATTTGTTAACTTGGCTCAGCTGTCAGATTAAAGACCCAATGGCTGGAGATGGTCCTACTCCTAGCTAGCAACTCACAAGGAATCTTATAAGCTAGCAGGTCAATTGCCCAAATCCTACATCTCTTTATCCTGATCTCTTTTTCCTCTCTTTGGCAGCCACCTATCCCTTCTCATCTCCTCTCACCTGATCTCACTTCAACACTCTCCTAAGCCAAAATCTTATGCCTACCTAATCTATATCTGCCCCTTGCTTCACCCACTCCCTTTTCCCACCTCATCCCCTCTCTCACCTTATTGCTTTTGTTCACCTCCTTCCATAACTGCAACCACCACCACTGACAGTCTTCCACAATTTATAGCAGCATCTCAGACTGCACCTCATACCCTTCATCTACGCTAGTAGCAATGATGTAACCTACTTGTTAACCATCGAATCTCCCTTCCCCTTTAGCAGTGGCATCTTGGCACAATTCTCCATGCTCATGATTGCTTCTTTCCATTACGGAATTGAAGACATGGCTTAAATGAGCCCAACAAGCTGAGCTTGAGCATGAACTTGAACTAGTTTGATGTCTTACAAGCCAAGCTCAACTCGAGTGACTCCAGATTGTGATGACCAAAGTTTTCCCTTAAAACATATTCAAGAACCACCCTTGAATATCTTATCATTGCATATATGACATGACATAAATGATAAAAGCCATTGCACCGTAAATACCAACAACAATCAATGTTTAATCATTTAGAGGCCACATTCACTAATAAAGCCATTGCACATGAAAGCTAACCACTCCAATAAGTAGATCCTGGAAGGGTACCCGCACATTTTTTGGGGGCTTTAGAGTTTGGATCTCTTTTATAATAATTTGAACTGTTTAAGGAGTCTAAAGTCAACTAAATGTTTCAACTCCTTAGATCATAAGGAAAAAAGAAAAAAGAGGTCATACTCTTCTCCTGTAGTATATGTAACATCTAAGTAATGACACCATTGGAAAAGTTGATTATGATGATGGTTCATGCATGACATAACTAACCTTGGTGCTGCAGAGTTGCTGCCTTCTGATGTCACAACTTTTGCTTTCAGATAAGGGATTGCCTGAATTGAAAGATTATTCTATATTAATAAATAAAAGTAACTAATACTTGGTATCATGGTACCTAATTTTTGAAAAACTTCAAAATCCAATATTAGTACAGAATAAGAAATTACCACTGTGCTCCACTGATTTGGAAGCCAAAATAAGAGATTCATGAGAAACATCAACACCACCATCCTGAACCTCATTGTGTGAAAGTTCTGTCCGATGTTCCTGACATAAAAGATGAACCATTCCAATATTAATATTGTGAAAAATGATTGCCCTTACTGAATAAGATAAATTAAAAAAGAAACACAAGTTTTTTCCAAAAAATACAGCCCAGTAGAGCCAATGTTGCAGACTTAGCTCACCTTATTTTTTTCTAAAATCAGGAAATCACAATTAGAAGACTCAGGTCCACCCTCTATAGAATTAACAGACCTCAACAAATTAGTATCTGGCAATGAACTTTTGTTCGTCAGTTGCACTGCATTAGGAGCTTCTTCAGGCTCTGAAATTTTATTGATTGAAGTCACATTGCCTGTTTCCGAGAGAGGGTTTACTTCTGCAGACTTTTGACCAGTTAATTCAAGGGCTCCATTTGAACAAAGATTTTCAGCATTCAACTCTGCAGACAGTTTTGGAGATGCACTGGAAACCTCTGTAGGTTCTAAAGAATTTGAGTAATGACCAACTCCTAGAGCTGTGCGATCCCTCTCAACATCTCCCAATGAGATCTTAGAGGTTTCCTTTTCAAACAATCTTGAAGATGAATCAAGTTGTTTTAACTTAGGAATCTCCATTATATCATCTGTTAACTTCAAACGAACTCTGCGAGTTTCATCAATTGTGTCCCACAATCCAGCAGAAAGAGAGCTCCTTTTTAAAACCTGCATACATGTTTGAGGCAGTTTGGAGCATGACAAAACAACATAATACAGGAGCATATGGAACACTAACGTTCTAACGTAAAAACAGCCTGTTGGAAAAGACATTCTAGACAAAATGAGCTAGAATAGACATCATAATTCATTCATGTACCATGAGAAGAAGTGTGGCTTGCTGTTGATCTTGTTAAATGAATTTTACATATTAATGTTAATAGAACAGATGAGACTTTTTTTTAGCTATTAAACATGTTGTAATTAGCTTGAACTGGACTCACAGTAAACATGCCAAACACAAGCAATGGTTCTGAGATTGAAATATAAACACAAGCAATGCCAGATCGCCCGTGTTAGGCTCAAACTAGCTCAAGGATACATACAAACATGAATATGCAAGGATAATACGTAAAATATTTTATTAAAAATCTAGTAATTACAATAGCCTTTAATCTCAGTGTAAAATATTAAAAATATTTTAATATTTTTAAAATATGACACAAAACAGAGCTAGATGGAAAAAAAATTATATTTATGAAAAAAAAATGACTCAAAATGAGATGTCAGTGGCAATCTCATTTTGGAGCTCATGAGTTCCCTCAGAGATGCCCGCAGTCGCTGGCTCACCATCATCATTGATGGAGTTGGTATAACTGGGGTCTCCCTTGCTGAAAGTTTCAAGCTCTGAATTGGCATTCGATTCTGCAGATGAACTGAGCAACAAAACAAGTCTGTTGGAAGAGCAGAGCAGGCAAAGTAACAAAGATGGCTAACAAACAAGGTCTATTACCCAGTGGCATTCTTAAAAGCTAAAACTACAATTCTCATTTCATGTTCATGTTAATGTCATCTATAATCCCAACAACTACTGCAAAAACAATATTTTGGCCTTACTCCTATTACTAATAATCAGAAATTAACTTAAAATTGCTCACTTGGAAGCATTACAACAGTTCATCAGTTTTTTAATTGTTACTTAATTTCATTGAAAATGTCAGCATTCTTTATAATAGTCTCATCACTTGGAAGCATTACATAGGGTTGGCAAAAATGTACCTGACCCATATTCAACTTGCCATAAAAAGGTTTGGGTTTGTGTCAAACAGGTTGACCCATCTATACCTGTATATTAAGTGGGTCAAATTCAGGTTTAATGTCTTTATCCCGTTTAACCCATATAAACAACTAGTTAGGTCAGGCCAGGTTGGATCGATCCATTTATTCAACCCATTTATATTACTGGTTAATAGGCTAAATGGGTTAAACAGGTTTAAAAAGTTGACATCTAACCTTTTTATTATTGGATAATCCAACCCCATCATAATCCTGCTGGAAATGAGCAATCATTAGCCTCCACCTCCCACAACCTACTAAAAGTATTATCAATTGATACTATGCTCTAGTTTCACAGTCCACGTCAACATCAGGTAAACTCTAGCTTCTAGGTCACTCGATACATGACATCAACCTTAACCAGAACATTCCAAGCGCCTCATACAATATTCCATGATTTGTGGTAAGTCAACAAAAGCTACTCAAATTAAAAGAAGCGAAGAATGATTGAAAGAAACTCTAGGTAAGTGACAAACTTGACCACTTAGGAAGTATTGTATCGAGCAACCAGTGGAAAAGGCATTGTCAATGTCCTTCCAGAGTCATGCATACACCAAGTGAAGCACACCCTAGCATAACCAAGATCATGAAGGCCATCAAAGACGAAGAATTCCTTGAACTTTTGGAAGCCAATCTTATCAGTACATGGTTCCTCTTTTCCCATTGGGCCTATTAATGCAATTGAAGTCTCAAGCTATAGGAGTAGCAAATCCAAGCTGGACCGCAGGAGTTACCCCATACAATTCTTCTCTTTTGATTCCCTGTGCCAACATACATAGCTTCTAATAGCCAAGATGTGTGATTATGTCCATGTAGGAAACAGTCATGCATTGCATCAATTGAATCACAATTCTTTTGCTAAATAGCAATAATGGCTCCTTTGATATTCGACAATATAGAAACACTAATCACTTGGAAGCTGGCACTGGATGCGATCTAAACTCCAACTTGCAAGTTGAGTTTTAGCATATACACAAAATTAGGGACTATGCAACTCGATAAAGCACATAACTACTAGGACAAGGAGGCTCCCTTGCCCCCCTACAATTCCATAAAAGCAACTTCAAGGAGGAAAGTGTGTGATTGTGGAAGATGCCACCATTGTGGTTGTACCCTCAACCACACCATCAACATCCTATTGAGATTTCTGAGCAATAGCCATCTCGTGAGAGGCCCCTCCTGGCCCCATCATTCCCACGCTAGTGCCATTGACCAAACAATATCCACATGTTACATAGCTCGAACACTGCATGACCAAATTCGTTTAAGCCATTAGCATCCACCAGTGCTAGGGCATGGCACATTCAATGTCCCATCAACCATGGCCACCTACGACGTTAATGGAAACAGCCTACCACCACTCTTCTCCACTTTGCTGGCCCTAAAGACGAGTGTGCCTTGCTTGTGTGCCAACATAAGGCCCACCAGCGCCTCCCTTCAAATGGAGGTATGTCACTAGCTGGCTTCACTATAACTGAGCTCCCAGCTATCCACCAAAGCCTACGAATGGCAAATCACTTCCACTGAGAGCGACACCGAGGTGGCCAAGGTAGAGGCTCAATTGCGCTAACCCAATTTCCTCAACATGGGCTCTAGTCGGGATTAATTAAAAAGTTCAAGCTTAACTCATAGACCCAAAATATTAACCTGGGCTTTGGCATGGGCTAAGCAATTGACGATCTCGTCAACTCAACCCGCTTGGCCAAGGCAAATCAAGAGCTAGAGCCCACCACAAAATAGGCATCTTGCATCAAGATGCCACTAACCTACCTATCCACCAACTGCTCACTAAGTTCCCTCACCAAATCAAACTCCTGGAGTGACTCAAAATGCGACCCAGTGCTGCCTTGGGGATTTGCTCGCCTTCTACTTAGTGTTCAGCTAGCCACCAACACTAGAAGAGAGATAAACCAATGATCTTTACACATCAAACTTGGTCAATTTTGCCACGCCTTTGAACCTGGTGGTGAACCTAGGGAAGAAGACTGAGATGGCAAGGGATTAGTCTCCCCAATCTCATGGTGTTAGGGTTCCCAACCCACCTCTTGACTGGTTTCCTTGCCTTGGGTTTTCAGCCTTAATAGTCACCAAGGGTCCAATAGCAATCAATAAGGAGCTTTTGAGTGGCACAATCCCTCGCCCTAGGTGTTTTTGGCACATCCTTTGGTCCTATCCAGCTTCCTTCACTCTTCGATGATTATCAAGGAGAGTTGAGCAATCGAGCCACCGCCCCACTGCTCCCCAACCACAAATTTGTCTAGACCTAGTGCTTGGGCATTTTCACCAATCATCGACTCCAAGGGTGGAAAACAGCAGTCATCCCTGTGGCTGATCTGATTGCACCAAAAACAAACAATGGAGACATTCTCATACTGAAATTGTTGTCAACACACTTGATGTCTCCCTTTCATTGAGCACCCTAGGGTGGGAGGGGCAGTGATGTCAATTTCTCCTTTTCAAAACCTGAGTATTCCCCATTTTCTCAGATGACCTCTAAACGCATCAGTGTATATCAACTTGTGACCAACATGATGCTAAGAATTGACTTCTTCCAGTGTTCCATAGGAAGCTTTGACAGCCTGACCTATAGCAAAGTCGACCTAATTGCATTCTCACCTGGATGAAGTCTAGGATCCAAAATTGGACAACTAGCACCTAGCCAGTGACCATCCACAACCCCTCTGTTAGTACAATGTCACTGTTCTCCTCTAACACAACGAAACAAGTAACAATTCTCAGTCAAGGAGTAGGCTTTAACATCATGCAAAAGCTTGCCCGACTCCTTAAATTCCTTAGTACCTACTACACTGGCACTCGACAACCTAAACCCTTCTAGCCATCAATGTCATTGACTTCCACTCCAGGTGAGCATCCTCCATTTCCTCCAGCAACACAGGGATCTCTCTGAAATGTCGGTAAAGGGAAGATATTTCCTCCTTGATCCTGTGAGTCTATGCTAGCCTTGACGTGTGTGCTCTTGGATGACCTTCGACCACAAGGGTTCCAACCTCCACCTCTAGTGGAATGGTCCCCCCTTCTCGCTATTAGATGTCAAAGCCATGCACTCTTACCAATAGTTAGAAGAAATGATAGATCCACCCTCGTCACTTCAATTCCCCAATTCCATAGCAATGTCATCCATAATGGCCAAGTTCACAGTTACAGGAAGTTACTAGAGGTAGTTAGTAGAGCAACTGACCTCCTAGTCCCTTCCTTAGACCCTCACCGATCCTCATGAAACCTCAGGGACCAACCCTCAATCATTTAAGGACAGCACAGTTCCACCAAATCTTTTCAGAGAAGATGACACCAACCGCAATAGATACCTTCACCCATTGTCACCGTTTAAGTCATAATGCTTGTCACTATTGTTTATCGCTCGTTCTTTAATCCTCACTCCAAATGCTTTCTAGATTATCATTTTTTATCACTCCAGCAATTCCTTATTCACTTGACCAAAGTTTTCCCTTGAAACATATTCAAGAACCACCCTTGAATATCTTATCATTGCATATATGACATGACATAAATGATAAAAGCCATTGCACCGTAAATACCAACAACAATCAATGTTTAATCATTTAGAGGCCACATTCACTAATAAAGCCATTGCACATGAAAGCTAACCACTCCAATAAGTAGTTCCTGGAAGGGTACCCGCACATTTTTTGGGGGCTTTAGAGTTTGGACCTCTTTTATAATAATTTGAACTGTTTAAGGAGTCTAAAGTCAACTAGATGTTTCAACTCCTTAGATCATAAGGAAAAAAAGAAAAAAGAGGTCATACTCTTCTCCTGTAGTATATGTAACATCTAAGTAATGACACCATTGGAAAAGTTGATTATGATGATGGTTCATGCATGACATAACTAACCTTGGTGCTGCAGAGTTGCTGCCTTCTGATGTCACAACTTTTGCTTTCAGATAAGGGATTGCCTGAATTGAAAGATTATTCTATATTAATAAATAAAAGTAACTAATACTTGGTATCATGGTACCTAATTTTTGAAAAACTTCAAAATCCAATATTAGTACAGAATAAGAAATTACCACTGTGCTCCACTGATTTGGAAGCCAAAATAAGAGATTCATGGGAAACATCAACACCACCATCCTAAACCTCATTGTGTGAAAGTTCTGTCCGATGTTCCTGACATAAAAGATGAACCATTCCAATATTAATATTGTGAAAAATGATTGCCCTTACTGAATAAGATAAATTAAAAAAGAAACACAAGTTTTTTCCAAAAAATACAGCCCAGTAGAGCCAATGTTGCAGACTTAGCTCACCTTATTTTTTTCTAAAATTAGGAAATCACAATTAGAAGACTCAGGTCCACCCTCTATAGAATTAACAGACCTCAACAAATTAGTATCTGGCAATGAACTTTTGTTCGTTAGTTGCACTACATTAGGAGCTTCTTCAGGCTCTGAAATTTTATTGATTGAAGTCACATTGCCTGTTTCCGAGAGAGGGTTTACTTCTGCAACTTTTGACTAGTTAATTCAAGGGCTCCATTTGAACAAAGATTTTCAGCATTCAACTCTGCATATAGTTTGGAGATGCACTGGAAACCTCTGTAGGTTCTAAAGAATTTGAGTAATCACCACGAAAAGGTAAAGAAATACGAAAAGAAAAAGCACATCAGAACCCAAGCCATCAAACATGCGAAAAAGACATATGACCTACCGGAGCTCAAACTATTTTCTTCGTCCGAAGAATAACCCGAAGATGAAGTCAACAAGCTGTCTTCAGAGTCTTCAGATAGAAACACAGTGGACACAGTGGAGATCAGCTTCCTGGCGCCCGAGATGAGGCCCTGGAACCACCTAGCGCTTCGGGATAGGGGAGGCGAAGAAGGATAAGGAGATGACGGTGGGTTCTCCGGGCGAGCATAAGGGGAGGCCAGCGGCGGAGATCGACTATGGAGGATCTTCCCACCCGGGCGAGCATAAGGGGAGGCCAGCGGCGGAGGTCGACCATGGAGGATCTTCCCACCCGCGCTTCGGGATAGGGAGGGCGAAGAAGGATAAAGAGATGATGGTGGGTTCTCCGGGCGAGCATAAGGGGAGGCCAGCGGCGGAGATCGACCATGGAGGATCTTCCCACCCGCGCTTCGGGATAGGGAGGCGAAGAAGGATAAAGAGATGACGGTGGGTTCTCCGGGCGAGCATAAGGTGAGGCCAGCGGCGGAGATCGACCACGGAGGATCTTCCCACCCGATCCCCTCTTCCCCTGGCGGCGAGCCGTAAAGATGGAGGCCATGGCGGAGGGAGGAGAAGGAGATTTAGACTGCGTTTTGCCTATGGTTGGGGAAAGGAGGGGGTGCGATATTTATCTGGGACCAGAATTTTGGGGAAAGATGGATGGATGGAACGCTTATGGAAACTCGGATTTCCTCGACCTAATCCTAAACCAATTTATAAAATATCTAACCCTAACTCTAAACCTAATCAACCCTATTTATAAAATCTTAATTTTAATTTTATTTTTAAAAATTTTGAATTAAATTTTAGGCATAATTGTGAGACCCGGGCAGACATTGACTCAGCCAAAGGCTTAGATCATCGGGTCACTGGTTCAATCATCGGATCACCGATTGAATCAATCGATCAATTATTTTAATATAAAAAATATATTTATATTAATAAAAATTATTTTTTAATAAGATAAACATATAAATACTAATTTTTATAATTTTTTTAGAAAAAATCTTTTTTAGTATCTTATTTAATTTCTAAAATTTACTTCCTTTCAATCTGTATCCATTTAATCTAATTTAACTTTTTCTATAAAAATAAATTTAAAAAAATTCTATCCAAGTTTCCTTTATTTTCATTATTTCCTTTTCTCTACTTTCCATTCCCATAAAATTTTTATATTTTCACTTTTTTTCCTTTTTTTATTCTTCTCTCGTCTCATCAATGATCTTCTTTACGTAATCTCCTTTTCTTTCTCCATAAAAGTTGAAAATGTTGCCATAAACATAGTTGTTAGACCCGGACATTGGGTCACTGGTTTAACAGTTGGGTCACTAGTTCAACCATCAATCAATTATATTAATATAAAAATATATTTATATTAATAAAAATTAATTTTTAATAAAAAATTCAAGGTTAACATGATAATAAAACTCGTGACCTGAATCGGTTCGGGTTGGATTGATCGATTTATGGGTGAACCGAATGGATTGACTAGGTTATTCTGGGTCACTTACACATTCGGTTTTATATTGAAATCGGACTGGCTTGGCCTTCGGATCCCGGTTCAACCAATCCAATCGGCCGGTTCGGTCCGGTTCTGACAACTATGGCCATAAACTTTCAGGAATTTGAAATGCTGAAGGCCAAAAAATTTGAAACAACATTGATAAACCCGTGACCCGGTTCAGACCGGATTGACCGGTTCACGAGTGAATCGGACGAGTTGACCGGGTTATTCTGGGTCTCTTACATATTCGGTTTTTGTTAGAATCGGACCGGCTTGGCCTCCGGATCCCGGTTCAATCGGTCTGGTTTTAACAACTATGATTTTGGGCGTAGTTGTCAGACCCGGCCCGGACATTGACCCGGCCAAGAGCTGGGTCATCGGGTCACTGGTTCAACCATTGGGTCACTGGTTGAACCATCGATCAATTATTTTAATATAAAAAATATATGGATATTAATAAAAGTTATTTTTAATAAAATAAATATATGAATACTAATTTTTATATTTGAAACAACATTGATAAATCCGTGACCCGGTTCAAATCGGGTTGACCGGTTCATGAGTGAACCGAACGGATTGACCGGGTTATTCCGGGTCTCTTACATATCCGATTTTATGTTAGAATCAAACCGGCTTGGCCTCCGGTCCCGGTTCAACCGGTCGGTCTGGTCCGGTTTTAACAACTATGCTTCAATGCCTTCAAAAATCTGGTATCGATAAGCTACCTCCGTTCGGTTAACCCTCATATTCGGGTTATCTTGGATTCGGATTGCGATCAACCCTAACTCGAGTTAATTGCAAATTGGATCGGATTAAATCTGAGTCTTTCGGTTCGGGTTGGACAAACATGAGTTTAAACACTATTATAAATCTAAATCGGATTCGATGGATCAAATTCGGATTAAACCCGATCCAAATTGCACCCTAAATGCACCTGATGGATGCGGTTATCTTGGTGCCATTGGTTGCCACGTGAGTTCCACGCGATGGAAATAAATCCATGGCTCAAAAGTCAAAACGTACACCCGGATACCTCAAACCACCAACTTTGAAGGAGGTTCCATGAGAATACATGACCTCCATAGGCCCACGGTGGGTACGCCCCAGGTCTGGACAAGGACAAGGAATTGCATGTGGCCTGGGCGGTGGAGCACAAGAACTTGCCCGTTTGCCTTCTCAATATGTCCAGTGGTTGGCTTTCATCCAGAATCAATCAGTCAGTCCCAGGGCCTCACGAGGCTGCCATAAACTCGACAACAGAGAGCCCTACCAAAATTCCCGAAACGCCATAGAAAAATGGTTATTGGAGATTTACTTACCAACCGACAGCGGCGAGACCAAAAATACCAAGCCTCAACGAGACTCGTTGAGAAGTGAGCACTCGTACAACTCTAACAGAGAAAGCTCTTGGACATAAAGTTGGCCCGAGATTCCTTCATTATAAACTTTGGATGAAAGGTTACGCAAGAAGTTAAATCTGTTGACTTTTGATCATTAAAAAAAAAGAAAAAAGTTAGAAAATAAAAAGGGAAACATTAAAGATGTGTGGGACGTTTGAGAAGTTGCGGAGCGTTCTGTGCATTAAAACGCGCTAACGTTCCGATTTAAACGGTAATAAAGCCTAACGGATTAAAAATATCTTTATATATATATATATATATATAAAGAAAAGGAGGATAGAGAAGGCAGAAAATAAAAATTCAAATCCTATTGTTGAAGATCATATTGCTGCAAGTGCTGGGATTTAAGAATCTAACTCAACAAGGAATCTATCTCAACAAGGAAGTCTCAACAACGAAGTCTGTCTCAACAAAGAACAATAAGGAAGTATGTCTCAACAAACTACTGATGGTAAAAAAGTTGTTTTCCCTTTTTATTATTATATTTTTATTTGGACATATAAAGTATCATTGGGTTTGCACCTCCATCCGATCGTGCTCGTGGTAAGATGATCGGATCGAGCCGGATCGTTATACCTTGGGGACAAATTGCCAACAAGAGGACAAAAACTTGTCCTTAGGGCAGTGTCTAACACGCCTCGACCTGTTTGATTCCTTTTAACTTTAATTTAGATTTTGAATTTAAATTTTAGATTAATTATTCTAGCATTTTCTAAAAAGATTTTTTCAAAATTCAAAATAATTTTTCTTTCCTATCATTATAAATTGCTAGATTTTATTATAAGTAATTTTATTTAAAAAAAAGGAGTTTTGAATTTAAAATTTAAAATTCAAAATTCAAAATTCAAATTTGAAATTCAAATTTTGAAAAAAAAAATTGAAACTCAAATTCAAAATTGACTTATTTGAGTTAATTTTTGCTTAGTGGTTTTATTATAATTGCAAGTAGTTTCTAGATTTAATTCTTTTGAATTTAAATTTAAAATCTAAAAATATCTAAAAAAATCATTAATTTAAAAAATTCAAATACTTTTTGGTTGTGTAGAACGAATTAAGAAACCAACCTTTTCAAAATGGGTTCTAATGATCTTAGTGCAATTAAACCTGAAAAATTCAATGGATTATTCTTTAGGAGGTGGCAAAGTCAAGTAAAATACTGGCTTACCAGTTTAGGTTTATTTTCTGCCATAGAATTATCAGATCCCAAATCTAACACTCAACAAGGTTCTTCTAGTATAGTTGATACCTCATCTTCATCAAAAACACCTCAAGAAATAGATTTTCATTGTAGACATAGAATTTTAAGTGCCCTATCTGATAAATTTGTATGATATCTACCTTCCTACTAAAACTGCTAAGGAACTATGGGATGCTCTTGAGGCTGAATATGGGATGGTTGATGCTGGTCTAGATAGATCCACTATCTCAAAATTTAGAAAGTACATAATGGTAGATTCCAAACCCATTAGTATTCAAATTCATGAATTCCAAGATTTTCTTAGAAAGTCAGAATTGACTGGTTGTAGTTTTTCTGAAAACTATAAGGTCCAAGCCTTAGTAAATGCCCTTCCACCATCTTGGTCATCCTTTGCTCGAGAGCTAAGTCATAAGCAAGGTAGCTTGACCCTAAAAGAAGTGATTAACTCTATTAGGATTGAAGAAGAACACCGGCTTAAGCTCAATCAAAATCAAAAGACCGACCTTGGACCTAAAATCCATCTGATCGAGTCAAATCCAACTCCAAATCAATTCAAACCTAAGGAAAGAATTTTAAGAAAAAGAAATTTCAATCTAGATCCAACCAATCATACAAACCTCCTCAGAATCGATCAAATTAGAACCGACCGAATCAGAAGTCAAAAAATTATAAAGGCACGTTCTGCTTTGTATGCGGAAGGACAAATCATGTGGCGAAGGACTGCTACCACCGAAAGACTGAACCATTGAGGAAATCATTTAAACCATAAGTTAACGTGGTTGAGAGTGGTGCTGAGCCTTCTTTCAGGTCGGTAAATTCAAAATTCTTAATTAACTCAGCCCAACCTTCTTGTGATTGGTGGCTTGATTTAGGAGCTAATGTTCATGTTTGTTTTGATCACTCCTGGTTCTCCACCTTTCAGGAATCAAGTGGAGGAGGTGTGACACTTGGGAATAACTCTTCAGCACAAATGCTTGGGAAAGGTCAAGTGGATCTAAAGATGACATCTGAAAAAATCTTGATTCTTCATGAAGTGCTGTTAGTTCCTAGTGTTAGAAGAAATTTGATTAGTGGATCTCTTCTTATATCTAGAGGATATAAAATTATTCTAGAGTCAAATAAAGTTGTAATTACTCGTAATAATGAGTTTGTTGGTAAAGGCTTTGTATGTGAAGGTCTTTTTAAATTAAATGTATCCTCTAAGTTATCTAATAAAAGTCCTCTTCTTTTTAATGTTGAATCTTCAAATGTTTGGCATAGTAGACTTGGTCATGTGAATTTTGATCGTATTCATTACATGACAAATCTTAATCTAATTCCTAAAGTTTATATTGATAGAAAGTTTAAATGTGAGATTTGTATTCACGCTAAGATGCATAGAAAACCTTTTAAATTAGTAAATAGGAGTTCAACGCTTCTTGAATTAGTCCATAGCGATGTATGTGACTCTACTAAGTTTCCTACACGGGAGGAAGTCGTTACTTTGTAACATTTATAGATGACTTCTCTCGATATTGTTACATATATTTGATAAAATCTAAGGATAAAGTATTAGATAAGTTTAAGATTTATAAGTAGAAGCTGAACCCAAACTGAGAAAAAGCTTAAGAAATTTAGGTCAGATCGTGGTGATGAATATACCTCAAATGAAATGACTCTATTTTGTCAAGAATATGGGATTATTCATGAAGTTACACCACCATACTCTCCTCAGTCCAATGGTGTAGCTGAACGAAAAATCATAAGTTAATGGATATGGTTAATTCAATGTTAATAAGTTCAGGTGTACTCGAGAACTTGTGGGAGGAAGCTCTTTTAGCTGTATGTTATATTTTAAATAGGATACCCTTTAAGGATAGTCCTAACACACCTTTTGAGCTTTGGAAAGGTAGAACACCCAGGCTAGATTATCTTAAAGTGTGGAAATGCTTAGCTAAGGTAGGAATACCTAAACCTAAAAGAAGAAAAATAGGACCTAAAACTGTAGATACTATCTTTATAGGTTATTCCTTAGATAGCAGTACAAATAGGTTTCTAGTGATAAACTCTGATATAAGTGGCATCTCAAATAATACTCTTATCGAATCAAGAGATGCTGCTTATTTTGAAAATGTTTTTCCTTTCAAGAATCAAGTACCAAATCAACTCTCTTCTAATCATTACTTGGTTCATGATTCTTTTAAAGCTGGGTCTTCTAATGAGTCAAAGAAAAGGAAAAGATCTAATCCTGAAGGTGAACCTTCTGAACTTAGAAAAAGATCTTGGTGAAGGTTTCTTTACTTTCCTAGTCGAAGGCGGACCTTCTTCTTTTTCAGAGGCGATGTCTTCTCCTGATGCTCCTTTTTGGAAGGAAGCTATTCTTTCTGAATTTAATTCAATCTTACAAAATGAAACTTGGATCTTATCTGATTTACCCCCTGGATGCAAACCTTTAGGGTGTAAGTGGGTATTTAAGAAGAAATTCAAACCTGATGGTTCAATAGAAAAGTATAAGGCTAGATTAGTAGCCAAAGGATATAACCAAAAGAAAGAGTTAGATTTCTTTGATACATATTCTCCTGTAATAACAACCCTTAGATCACTTCTTGCCATTGCTTCCATTCATAAGTTAATCATTCATCAAATGGATGTGAAGACTGCGTTCCTAAATGGAGATCTTGAGGAGGAGATCTATATGGAACATCCTGAAGGTTTTGTTGTAAAGGGACAAGAAGACAAGGTTTGTAAACTTATCAAGTCCCTTTATGGTCTTAAACAGGCTCCTAAACAATGACATGAGAAATTTGATCAAATTATTCTATCTTTTGGATTTCAAATCAATAATCATAATAAGTGTATGTATTCTAAGATCGTCGATAATGATTGTGTAATTCTTTGCTTATATGTCGATGATATTTTAATTTTTTGAACATCTCTTGAAATTATTTCAAGTGTTAAATCTTTCCTCTCTTCTAAGTTTGATATGAAAGATTTAGGTGAAGCCGATGTAATCCTAGGGATGAAGCTTATCAAGTCCCATGAAGGGATAGCTCTCTCTCTTTCTCATTCTATAGAAAAAATGATCAAGAAGTTTGGTTATTCCAATCTTAAATCAATATCTACTCCTTTTGATCCTAGCTTTCACCTGAAGAAAAATTTAGGTGACCCAATTAATCAATTAAAATATTCTCAAATTATAGGATCTCTCTTGTATGTAACAAACAGGACAAGACCTGATATTATCTATGTCGTAGGAAGGCTTAGTAGATATAATCAAAATCCTGATCAATCTCATTGGGTAGCCTTAGAAAGAGTGTTCCGATATTTAAAGGGAATACTTAATCTCTCTTTGATGTTCATTGAATACCCTGAGGTGGTTGAGGGTTACAGTGATGCTAATTGGGTCACTGATTCTCATGATTTAAAATCAACCATCGGATATTTTTCTTCTTGGCGGTGCTGCTATTGCTTGGGGATCCACTAGGCAAACTATTATTTCTAGAAGCACCATGGAGGCCGAGTTGATAGCTCTGGATACCACCTGTAATGAGGCAGAGTGGATAAAAAATCTAATATCAGAGCTACCTTTGGTACCTAAGCCAGTTCCAGCTATATCAATCCATTGTGATAATAAGGCCGCAATTGAACTGACAAATCAAAAGAGTACCTATAAAAAGATGAATCGCCATATACGGCTTCGTCATAAGTCTATAAGACAACACAAGAAAAATGATATTATCTCTTTGGAATTTGTCAAATCTAAGAAGAATTTGGCAGATCAATTAACCAAGGGATTATCTAGGAGTGGAGTCCTAGATTTATCGAGGGGGATGGGGCTTAAGCCCATTATTTGGTCACCTGCAGTGGATACCAACCTCTGTGATTGAAGATCCCATGAATGAGGTTCAATGTGGTAGAAACGAAGCTGATTGAGTGATCGTGTTAGAGCACAAATTTTGAAAATTTTTAACCCATCCCTATGATGAGTGCTCTTATAAAGTGACAAAGTAAATTTATGTAAGGTTGAGTGATTCTCTTAATGGATCCGAGGTAGATTATCTACAGGTATTAGTCACAAATACCCTTGGAGGATTCACCTATATGAGAATTGTCATATGAGGCCGTGACTAAAGGTTTGGGCTAACCTTAAGAAATTCTCATGAAAAATCAAGGTACTAAGCGCAAGGCCTTTAATATGCGCTGACCGCTTAAACCCAATTGATTCGTACTGTGTGTGTGATTAGTAGAATTCTGAGTCAAGGACCTAGTTCAAGGTCTAATCAACACTAAATGAGGTTCAAGTCCACAGGACACCTCACCTATTGCACAGTATAAGATGCCCTAAATTTTTTGGCATATTAATTTTATTATTTATTTTATTTTATTTTATTTTTTAACTTTTGTGGGGGATTGTTGACTTTTGATCATTTAAAAAGGAAAAAAGTTAAAAAATAAAAGGGGAAACATTAAAGGTGCGTGGGACGTTGGAAACGTTGGAGACGTTGTGGAGCATTCCGCGAGCATGCATTGAATTCTTTTATTGCGCTAACATTCTGATTTAAATGGTAACAAAGCCTAATGGATAAAAAATATCTTTTATATATATATAGGCTAAGGAAAAAAGAGGATAGAGAAGACAGAAAACAAAAATCCAAATCCTAAAAGATCTATTCGATTGTTGAAGATCCTGTTGTTTCAACAAGGAAGTCTGTCTCAACAAGGAAGTCTATCTTGGAGTTGGGAATCTAGAAAGTCTGTCTCAACAAGCTACTGATGGTAAAAGATTTATTTACCTTTTTTATTATTATATTTTTATTTGGGCATCTGAAGTATCATTGGGTTTGCACCTCCACCTGATCGTGCTCATGGTAGGAGGATCGGATCGAGCCGAATCGTTATACCCTGGGAACAAATCGTCAACAATCCGCACGAGGGGGCGAAAACTTGTCCTTAGGGCAGTGTCTAACACGCCTCGACCAATTTGATTCCTTTTAACTTTAATTTAGATTTTAAATTTAAATTTTAGATTTATTCTAGCATTTTATAAAAAGATTTTTTTTAAATTTAAAATAATTTTTCGAACAAAATCACCAAGCAGCAGACATCCAGGTGACTATCATTGGAGTGGTGTGCAACATTCGAGACGCTGGAACCATCGCCATCAAGCCCTTCCAAATGGTTATCGAGCATTGTTGAAAAATTGTTATTTAAAAATACAATAAAATAAAAAGTTTTAAATTCTTAAAGGTTTAAGCACTTTTAAAGTTTCCTAACACTTTTAATACTTTTCAAGAACACATTTAATACCTTCCAAAGGCATGAGTGATATTTGGCATGACCTGCAAACATCGGCACATATGGGATACAACCATCATGATAGCTAGTCGTCACACGATCATGTACTTAGAAAAAATGAAAAAAAAAAAAACATTACTCAGGCACTCGTGGCACCATATGGCAAAGACACTGGCATGTTGAAATGATGATTTCTATGCAAAATAGCTATTGAATCAAACCTGCCATTGAATCAAACCTATAAATAAGTTTAGATCTAAGAGCTATGGCACAATATTTTCCTTCATTTTGATATTGCAAAATTTTCATGATTTTATTTTTTTTATTTTCACTTTCTAAAGGAATTCTTGGATCATACCTCCACATGGTCATACTCATGATGGATCTGTCAATCTGGTCAAGCCAAATCATTATATCTTACAAACAAACTTTTGACAATCCGCATGAGAAGATAAAATTTATCTTAAAAATTACTAATAATTTAGTTTTTTAAAAATAAATTATTAAAGCTTAATGTGGGACTTACATATGTTAGACATTACACTAAAGTAGTGTTTGATATAAAGTGATCTTTTGAAATAATTGGACGATGATAAGATCACCTAATATGGTGTCACCATTTTCAAGTAATGTATGATTATCGCAAGATTAAGATTGCTATTCAAAAGGATGATATTAACCCTATCTAAAGGGTTGAAAATGTTGATCACCATAGTGATGATGATTTACACTGAAATATTTGGACAACTTTTGATCTCTCTACTCTATATTAATATAATATAATATAATATATTAATATATATATAATATTAATTTATATTCAATATATATTAATATGTCACTAATATTATATTATTTTAAAATTATACTATAATATTTATATCTATAATTATATATATATAACATATAATACATACTATAATATGTAATTTATACATAATATATTATATAATATAATAATGGTATTATTAAATAATATGTAATATTATAATATGATTATAATATATTTTTTTTCTTATAGGCCATATCTTTGAATTTGACCAATCTTTGATAGCTTGCTCTAACATTCTTTAATTTAAAGAGCATCATGTTATGGTGGTAGAGCCATATTTCTGTGATAAAGGTGATCTTTTCTTCATCTAATGGTTGGATGCATCTTTGCTTGGTCATAACTAAAAAAGGTATTTATAAAGTTGAGTAGCATGTCTTATAGTTGCACTAACGGGTTGATTTATTTTGGGTAATAGAAAGCTATCCTTTAGATAGGCTTTGTTAAGGACGATGGAATCAACAAATATCCGCTGCTTCTTATCAGCTTTCTTCATTGTCACCATATTAATAGGCTTCCATGATGAACTAGGCTTTCGACAGCTTATCCAATTTTCATTCATAATTCATTGCTAATCGGTGGTAAAATTTATCTTTTTCTTCCAAATATATTTATAATATGATTTGATTTTGATAATAACTTCAGGGTCAATACCTAGTATATTTGTAGCCAATCAAACAAATCCATTAAAGTTCTTCCACAAGAACTCTATAGTCTGATATCAAATATCTTCTTAGAGAAAGGAATCAACATAGATTACTTTAGTATGATTATCTCCTAGTAGGACAATGTCCAAGTCTTCCATAGGCTTCGCTCGCTATTCCTCTAGCTCATCTCTGACATCTAAATATTCTATTAGTAATATTTTGATAGTCTTGGAGTTTCTATTAAGGATTGCTACATAATTTTATCAAGCAACAACTTGATCTTACGTAAGTTCTCTCACATCTTAATCGATGAAAAACTTCATTATGAGGTGATAAGTTAACACAATGGCCTTTAGCATATTCAAACTTGACCAATTTAGAATTACATTGTACGTAGAAGGTAACTTAATGGCTAAACAATTTACCATGATGTTTTATAGGAGGACTTTTTGTTGAGAGAGTTAATCCCCGAGGCATGCATATTTTAAAATTGATAACAATTATCAATGCGGAAATTTAAAGATTACATATTAATCTTTCTAACATGCATCAAGATCATATCTTTGCCTTATATTATAAGATCGTTTGATCTAAGTATTGCATATAAATTAAATAATTAAGATCATATCTTAATCTTCAAGATGTGAAGTCATACTACTCATCTTGAAGTCTGCCTTAAGATCTAAGGATCAAATCACTCACCTTAAGAACAGTAGGTAAATCCTTTGTGCTCTGCAGCCGTTCAATGCCTCTAGTATTGTCCACGCGAAGCCCTCGAATGATCGGATTCCCGAGAGTGTTAGCTCGTGAAAAAATAATTTTGCTGATCTTGAATTCTTCCACTTGAATCTTCCTTCAAGATCCACCAAGCTTTTGCTAATACTAAAATCACACCAGAATTTTCTGTTCTAACTCTTAGAACTGTAACACTTGGTTCTAACTGTTTAGAATTTTTGATCTTTTTTGATCTTGTGTTGTGTTATCTGGTGAGGGATATCCTCTATTTATAGTTTCATATTAGCCATCCTATTGAATTCTAACATTTAGAATTCCGCTGTTTTTGTGAAAACCAAAGAGACATATTAATTTCACACACTTATCAATGCATGAAGAGTTTTATGGAGTGCTCTTCCAAAGAGGCACATTAATTCACACGCTTGTCAATGCACGGAGAGTTGTGTGGAGTGCTCTTCCAAAGAGGCACATTAATTCACATACTTGTTAATGCACGAAGAGTTGTGTGGAGTGCTCTTCCAAAGAGGCATATTAATTCACACACTTGTCAATGCATGGAGAGTTGTGTGGAGTGCTCTTCCAAAGAGATACCTTTTAGCAAAATTTATTTTTCTTGAACTTGGGAATCATTTGAAGAAGACTAAAAGTTATAAATTAAATTCTGCATGAGAATTTAATTTCTTATGAGATGAGATTTTAGTTATCTCATCATGCGAGAAAACCTTTTTCCCACATGGGGTTTGGATTTTTGGTTTTAAGCTAATTTGAATTTATTGGATTAAACCAATATAGATCATGGTCCTAGCCCAAATCAAATTTGGCTAATCCTAACTCTATTTAAATCCAAATCAAATCTAATTTCAAATCAATATTTAAAATTGATTAGTCCTTCTAGTAGACTTAAACCAAATTGAATCTTATTCACTTGTACTTAATCCAATTGAGATAATTCAATCAATCAAATTGATTAATTAAATCATATACGATTCTCAATCATTGATCAGCAAATAGATCATCCTAGAAAACTTCTATGCGTGTGACTCTCTAGGTTCGAACCTAAGCCGGTAGCATAAAAATAATTTTCTATACTAATCAATGTGCCCATCTAGCAATGGAACCCGACGTCCGGATAGGTCGAAGAGTTGTCGAGCAAACTCCAAGAACCCTAAGAAACAGTTACCGTATAATTCATCCTCTTGACCACAAATGTTAAGGATGGCTTAAGAGCCTGTCAACTCTAAACAGCAAATCCATAAAGTGATTTCAATTTTAATGATCATGTGACTTTCACATGAAGTGCCTTGGCCAAGGTCTTGCTAAATGACACACAAGCATTTCTCCTTTTAACGGGATAGGTCAAATTCCATTTTGATCCACAACTGACTACCACAAGTACTTGACTGTACCCAGTAACCTTTCGTAGCTGGATTAGAAATCCAGGTGGTCCGGTACCTAAGTACAATAAGTTTCTTGTAAGCCACTGGTTGTGATCTTCAAGTCTGAAGGATACTTATACATATATCTTCTTGGATTAACTCTTAACAGTAGAGTATCCAAAATGAGTCACGTTCGGTGAAATGTACTCCTACACTTTCACCTGTATGTCATACCAGTGTCTCTACACTCCTTGGTTAAGAAGACAACCAACAAATATGATATACAACATCCTGTAATTGATAGTACTATGGCCCTGTCATAGTATATCATTTGGTCGCGAACTCTTTTAAGGACCTTCAAAGATAAATCCTCCTTTATCGTTAAGGAAGATCCTGAGGGCTTCATTACTATTAGGAGTTTTAAGAAGATGTTCTTGTAATGAATAAACTGCCAAATAAATTTTATTAATATATCAATTTATATACAATTTACATCAGCACAATCATCAAATGATTGGCTTTAGGATACAATTCCCAACAAACTCCCACTTAGCCTAAAGCCACTCATTACAGTATCTAATACCCATCTTCAATTTATAGTCAGCAAACTCCTTGATGCTGAGTGCTTTAGTAAATGGGTCACCTAGGTTTTCCTTTCCATCAATCTTCTGAAGATTTATGTCACCTCGGTATATAATCTCTCGCATAAGATGAAACCAACGTAGTATGTGCTTGGTGCGCTGATGTGCTCGTGGTTCCTTTGCTTGAGCTATGGCACCAGTACTGTCACTGTACAACAGGACTGGTCCATCTATGGAAGGTGTCACTCCAAGCTCGGAGATAAACTTTCGCAGCCACACAGCTTCTTTCGCAGCATCTGATGTAGCGATGTACTCTGCCTCGCACACAGAATCTGCCACTATATATTGCTTGGAACTTTTCAGCAAACAGCTCCACCATTTAGGATAAACACGAAACCCAATACACTTTTGCTATCATCATGATCTGATTGAAAACTGAAATCAATATCCAATAAATTTCAAATCAGACTCTCCATAGACTAACCACTGGTCCTTAGTATTTCTCAAATACTTAAGGATTATCTTAACAACTTGCTAGTATTTTTCTCATGGATCAGATTGGTATCTACTCACTACTCCTAGTGAGTATGCCACATCTGGTCTTGTACATGTCATGGTGTACATAATCGATCCTACTTCCGAAGCATATGGAATTCGACTCATATGTTCTCTTTATTAGGAGTTATCGGACAATCCTTCTTAGAAAGATGAATTCCATGGCCTATCGGAAGATAGCCTTTCTTGGAATTCTCCATGCTAAACCTCTTTAGCACTATATCAATGTACGTAGATTGGGATAAACTAAGCATCCTCTTAGATCTATCTCTATAGATCTTCATCCTGAGGATGTATGATGCTTCTCCCAGATCTTTCATGGAGAATTGTGATGATAACTATGTCTTTATTTCTTGTAATGCAGGGACATCATTCCCGATTAAGAGAATGTCATCCACATATAATACAAGAAATATAATAACGGAACCGTTAGCCCATTTATAAATGCAAGGTTCTTCTTTATTCTTAATAAAGCCATAAGATTTGATCACTTTATCAAATCGTATGTTCCAACTCCTAGATGCTTGCTTAAGTCCATAAATAGACTTCTGTAGCCTGCACACTTTAGACTCGTCTTTAGATATAAACCTTCAGGCTGTATCATATACACCAGTTCTTCTAAATCACCATTTAGAAAAGCGGTTTTAACATCCATTTACCAAATCTCATAATCTAAGTGTGCTGCTATAGCTAGCATAATCCGAATGGATTTCAGCATTGCCACAGGAGATAATGTTTCGTCATAGTCAATACTATAACATTGATGATACCCCTTGGCAACCAGACGTGCTTTATAGGTCTCAATCTTTCCGTCTGTGCCTCTTTTCCTCTTGAAAACCCACTTACACCCTATGGGTTTTATCCCTTCGGATGGGTCAACTAATGTCCATACATTATTGTCCTTCATGGAATCAAGTTCGGATTTCATGGCATCAAGCCATTTATTAGAGTCAGTCCTTTGCATAGCATCCATATAGGTAATCGGATCCTCGTTGTTCTCATCGAGTTCAACAGGATCATCGTTCTAGACCAAGAAACATAAGTATCTGTCCAGTTTATATGGTACTCTACCAGATCGCCTTAATGGTGCATCTAAAATGGGTTTTGAGTTTGATCTAATCAACTCAGATTCTAAGGGTTCACTGATTTGTGTTGTTCCTTCTACTTGATGAACTTCCTTAAGTTCAACATTAGAGCTATTTGTTCCTTCACTAAGGAACTCCTTTTCAAGAAAAACTGCTCTATTACTAATGAACAACTTTTGTTCTTCAGTATTGTAGAAGTAATATCCTTTGATTTCTTTCGGATAGCCGATGAAAAAATATTTGTCAGATTTGGGTTCAAGTTTGTTTAATTTTGCACGTTTCATATAAGATGGACACCCCCAGACTCTCAGATAGGTGATTATCGGTTTATATCCATACCACATCTCATGTGAAGTTTTTGAAACAGACTTACTTGGAACCTTATTGAGAATATGACAAGCTGATTCTAATGCATATCCTCAAAAGGATATGGCAAGCTTGTAAAACCCATCATGGACCGAACCATATCTAACAGAGTTCGATTCCTCCTTTTCGATACACCGTTATATTGTGGTGTTCCTGGAGGAGTCCATTGGGAGAGAATCCCATTCTCCCTTAAATATGTCATAAAGTCATTGGAAAGGTATTCGCCTCCTCGATCTGATCGAAGGATCTTAATACATTTTACTGTTTGTTTTTCTACTTCTTTATGATATTGTTTGAATATTTCAAATGATTCAGATTTATGTCGCATAAGAGAGACATAACCGAACCTAGAAAGGTCGTCTGTAAAAGTAATGAAGTAGTAATATCCACCTTTGGCACAAGTCTCATTGGTCCACATACATCAGTATGTACTAGACTTAATAGCTCTTTAGCTCTTTCACCTTTTTCAGTAAAAGATGACTTGGTCATTTTACCAAGAAGATAGGATTCACAGGTAGTTAATGATTCACAATCATCAACTCGAAGGATGCCCTCCTGAGTTAACCTGTTTAATCTTTTCTTATTGATATGACCCAGCCGATGGTGCCAAAGATAAATGTCTGTGACATTAGTTATTCTAGGGCGCTTACTTGATTTGTACACTACATTCACAGGCTGTGATAATATATAATGCCATTAGATAAATGCCCAGTCATTACAGTGACTCCATTCATAATGATATTCAAAGTAACATCCTTTATTGAAATTTCATAATGACTTTTGGCCAGAAGGCCTACAAAAATTACGTTCAATAAGAACGTTGGGCAAAAATGATAATCATTTAGTATAATGACATTTCTATTGAAAACTATTTCAAGAACTCCTAATGCCAGAACTGGAACTAATCTTCCATCACCGATATTAAGGAATCTTTCATTGTCCTCAAATCTTTTAGTGACCTGTAGTCCCTGCAATGAATTGCAAATGTTAAAAGAACTCTCGATATCCAATACCCAGGTCTGATTATCATATACAGAAAAATTACAAGGTGTTATCATATAAATACCTTGTTGAGCAACATCTTGCCCCTTTTTCTTCTTCGGCCTGTTTGGATCAAGTGTGGCAATGTAAAGAGGATAGTTCCTCTTCCACTGCCCTTGCATCTTGCAATGAAAGCATTCAGCTTGACTTTTATCAACTTTCTTCTTCTGCATCTGACCCCTTATAGATGTCCTAGCATGTTGCACCTTTTTCTTATTCTTTTTCTTCTTCCCTTTCCCAAAGGGTTGACGCCCTACCTTAGATCCTTCAACCACATTAACCAAACCCTTAGAGAGCTGGTTATCCTTATCAAAGTTCTGTAACAACCCCAACAAACCGTGGTAGTTGACTGCAGGCTGTCATTCAAAAATGAGTAAGAAAAGGTCGGAAGGATGGAGGCAAGGAATTTAGGATCGCATCTTTTCCCAACTGCTCATGTAGGGGAAAGCCGAGCTTGCTTAGCAGTTCTATCTTCTCGATCATGTACAATACATGATCAGTGACAGGAGATCCATCCATCATTCGAGCATTAAAAAAGCACAACTAGTCTTGTGCCTTTCAACGTCATCAGGTGTGCCGAAAGATTCATTCAACGCTTGAATGATTTCTTCTGGCTGAGCATTCTCGAACTGGCGATCGAATTCATCGTTCATTGCTGCTAGCATGATGCAACGTATACTAGTTCTATCATTGAGCCACTTCTGATAAGTGTCTTTCTCAGAACTTTGTGTGTTTGCATCAGGTATCTTTGGTGCAGGATTATTAAGAATATATAGAATCCTCTCATGCTCAAGGACGATCTTAAGTTTTCTAAACTAGCTATTGAAATTTGAACCATTCAACTTGTCACTATCCAATAGGGACCTTAATGATAAATTAGTGGTCATTTTCTGCATAAGGAAAAACTAAAGTTTATTAGTATATAAATTGATTTAGTCTAAAGACTTGGACTTTAGTCTAAAGATTTTCTCACTATTTTGTTTAAATTGGCAGCCTCTACACCCCAATTCGAAGAATTATTCTTAATTCTTTAGCGAGCACTAAGATCTACATAGACTACATACAGGCCCAAGTGAAGCTTGGCCAACCCATATGCATCTAAGAGTAGGTTCAAAACCAATTGTTTCCCAAAACAATTCTTAGTGTTCAGTTTTGCCCCATGTTCCTCTTCAGCAGGCATGGAGTGCCTCCACTGAAAGTTCTGGTTAGGTCCAACCATTAAATGATATAATAAGTGTAACCTATCAATAGACAACCAAGCCCGAGTGAAGCTCGACTCACCTGACTATCTATTTAATAGTTATGCTGACTTATCATATAATGAATGATAATTTCGATGGTTGACAAGCACCAGGCATGGAGTGCCTCCAATGATTATCAAGACATCGGACTCATTATCACCCACCTTAATGGGAGGCTATGATCTAGTTATCATATAACTATTTCATTTTAAGGACCTAATAATTTTAGAGGATTTTATAATTTGAAGATAAATTGACTAATCAAGTTCTCCCACTAAATGTATGAAATGGGTAGAATGAAACAAGATTAAGTCAGGTTAAGTGGCACCTAAATTAGTCAGATTGATTTCCTTATAGGCATGGGTCAACCCGAATCAGGTAAATGATCTGAATCATAAATGGTTCACCACATTGACCAGGTAAGTGAGATCGATGGGAGGGATATGCCATTAACTCGTTAAAGACGCATCAATACGAGTAGCTCCCAATTAAAAACCATTCGATCGTTGATCCTAGAGCAACTTGCCAACTCACCTTGACATCATATGGTTAACCAATTCTGATTTGACCATCTAAGAGATTCATGCTCAACCACGGAGCCTAATCTACTTCCATTTGGTTTAATCAAAGAGAAGGACATGATCAACTACAACTATTATTTGATTTAGAGCATTCTTAACCTAATCTAATTAGATTTTCTCAAATACTCTTTTAGTCCAGATGATTTAAACCTTAGGGTCTAACCCTTTATGGACCAATTTAGCTAACCCAAAAGATTAAATATATTTCATGTTTACATATCATATATTTCAATCAAGCATCACATGTATTATGTTACTACTCATAATTCCTATATTTAGATCATATCTAAAGAGATTATGAAATAACATTTGACATTCAAATTAGACTCTCATAAATATTTGTATGTTTCATAACATAGACATCATGCCATCATATATCATATCTATGTTTTATACTAAACATGCAAATATCATGCTTTTATACAACATCAATATGTATCAAATATAAAACATCTTTTGAGCGTGCGTGTAATATATGTTTTGATGCATAAGCTCAATTTAAATTATCTTTGGATTGAGCATCACTGATAAAAAATAGCACGGCAATATAACACAGAATACCTCATTGAATGGGTAATTTGGATTTTCAATCCATCTGTGACCATATAGCCTTGCGATTAGTTTTAGCCATAATTACATAATTAATAAGAACATTAATTTACATGCAATAAATTAGATCAATAAGAAACCATTGCTCTGATACCATTTGTTGAGAGAGTTAATCCCCGAGGCATGCATATTTTAAAATTTGATAACAATTATCAATGCGGAAATTTAAAGATTACATATTAATCTTTCTAACATGCATCAAGATCATATCTTTGCCTTATATTATAAGATCGTTTGATCTAAGTATTGCATATAAATTAAATAATTAAGATCATATCTTAATCTTCAAGATGTGAAGTCATACTACTCATCTTGAAGCCTGCCTTAAGATCTAAGGATCAAATCACTCACCTTAAGAACAGTAGGTAAATCCTTTGTGCTCTGCAGCCGTTCAATCGTCCGACCTCTAGTATTATCCACGCGAAGCCCTCGAATGATCGATTTCCAAGAGTGCTAGCTCGAAAAATAATTTTGCTGATCTTGAATTCTTCCACTTGAATATTCCTTCAAGATCCACCAAGCTTTTGCTAATACTAAAATCACACCAGAATTTTCTGTTCTAACTCTTAGAACTGTAACACTTGGTTCTAACTGTTTAGAATTTTTGATCTTTTTTGATCTTGTGTTGTGTTATCTGGTGAGGAATGTCCTCTATTTATAGTTTCATATTAGCCAGCCTATTGAATTCTAACATTTAGAATTTCACTATTTTTGTGAAAACCAAAGAGACATATTAATTTCACACACTTATCAATGCATGAAGAGTTGTGTGGAGTGCTCTTCCAAAAAGGCACATTAATTCACGCTTGTCAATGCACGGAGAGTTGTGTGGAGTGCTCTTCCAAAGAGGTACATTAATTCACATACTTGTCAATGCACGGAGAGTTGTGTGGAGTGCTCTTCCAAAGAGGCACATTAATTCACACACTTATCAATGCATGGAGAGTTGTGTGGAGTGCTCTTCCAAAGATACACCTTTTAGCAAAATTTATTTTTCTTGAACTTGGGAATCATTTGAAGAAGACTAAAAGTTATAAATTAAATTCTGCATGAGAATTTAATTTCTCATGAGATGAGATTTTAGTTATCTCATCATGCGAGAAAACCTTTTTCCCACATGGGGTTTGGATTTTTGGTTTTAAGCTAATTTGAATTTATTGGATTAAACCAATATAGATCATGGTCCTAGCCCAAATCAAATTTGGCTAATCCTGAATCTATTTAAATCCAAATCAAATCTAATTTCAAATCAATATTTAAAATTGATTAGTCCTTCTAGTAGACTTAAACCAAATTGAATCTTATTCACTTGTACTTAATCCAATTGAGATAATTCAATCAATCAAATTGATTAATTAAATCATATACGATTCTCAATCGTTGATCAGCAAATAGATCATCCTAGGAAACTTCTATGCGTGTGACTCTCTAGGTTCGAACCTAAGCCGGTAGCATAGAAACAATTTTCTATACTAATCGATGTGTCCATCTAGCAATGAAACCCGACGTCCGGATAGGTCGAAGAGTTGTCGAGCAAACTCCAAGAACCCTAAGAAATAGTTACCGTATAATTCATCCTCTTGACCACAAATGCTAAGGATGGCTTAAGAGCCTGTCAACTCTAAACAGCAAATCCATAAAGTGATTTCAATTTTAATGATCATGTGACTTTCACATGAAGTGCCTTGGCCAAGGTCTTGCTAAATTGAAATACAAGCATTTCTCCTTTTAACGGGATATGTCAAATTCCATCTTGATCCACAACTGACTACCACAAATACTTGACTGCACCCAGTAACCTTTAGTAGCTGGATTAGAAATCCAGGTGGTCCGGCACCTAAGTACAATGAGTTTCTTGTAAGCCACTGGTTGTGATCTTCAAGTCTGAAGGATACTTATACCTATATATTCTCGGATTAACTCTTGATAGTAGAGTATCCGGAAATGAGTCACGTTCGGTGAAATGTACTCCTACACTTTCACCTGTATGTCATACCAGTGTCTCTACACTCCTTGGTTAAGAGGACAACGAACAAATATGATATACAACGTCCTATAATTGATAGTACTATGGCCCTGTCATAGTATATCATTTGGTCGCGAACTCTTTTAAGGACCTTCAAAGATAAATCCTCCTTTATCGTTAAGGAAGATCTGAGAGCTTCATTACTATTAGGAGTTTTAAGAAGATGTTCTTGTAATGAATAAACTGCCAAATAACTTTTATTAATATATCAATTTATATACAATTTACATCAGCACAATCATCAAATGATTGGCTTTAGGATACAATTCCCAACACTTTTCTCTTATGGTCATGGCGGAATTATTATCCCTTCCACTCATACAGGCTCTCTTGTGAAACTAATTAATGTAACTTTTATTAATTTTAATTCATTATAACTAATGCTCATCCTTTGAAAGGCATTATGGAAGAAGATATCTATCAGTCTATCTTTATCTACTAGGACTCTCTTTATCCAACTCTCTTTATCCAAAAGTTAGCGATAATTATTGAGATAACCAAAGCATAATTATGAAAGGTTGGCACCCCTTTCAAATCTTTGCTAGAGAAAGAAATACTCAATTTTAGCCTTTGCCCTTTTGATGGAGAGCTCTTTATCTTGTACTCATCATGCTAAACCTTTCAACTCAAACAAGTTTCCTTACCAACAACCAATCCACTATACATTACAATGATAACACTATTACAGTTAGTTATTACTTATTAGGCCTCTCTTTCTGGTTTAGACTCGTTAAGGCTTGCCTGTTTGGGTTATTAACAACTTTGGATATAACAATCAAGATATTTTCTCTGTAAGATATTCTTAATCTCATCCTTTGGGTGCTAGCACTTTTACTATTTATGCCCATGGTCCTTATAAAATCAACAATTCTTATGGCTAATATGCATTAGAATTTATCTTTGAGGTGTGTTGAGTGAGATATACTTTTTAAATATTCATGAAGGATTCTCAAGTTTGTGTGGGGTCTTTTGAGCTCCATGGGACCTTTTTTGAGTTTTTTTAGCTTTTTGATTGTCCTTATCTTGATAGTTCTTTCTGATCTATTATTTATCTTCCCTTCGAGCCATGAGTATTCTTTCACATTAATATACTTTTCAACTCAAGCCAATAGTTTGATGGAATCCCTAAGCAAATGCTTTGCTAAAGATAAATTGAAACTAGAGTCCCTAAGCTATTCATAAGAGCTACAAAAACCATCAAAGAATCCATTTCCAAAACTTTTGGGGTCTCAGTCTCTCAACGACTCATCTTTTTTTTCTACTTAATCAACTGACATTAGGTTTGCAAAGTTCTTTTCATGCTTTCGATTACTAATAAAGCGGCTGATAAATTATTTGCTTAATTTCTTAAAGGACTCAATTGAAGTAGGTTTGAGGCTCAAGTACTATGTATGAGCTAGCTTCTTCAGGATTATTGGAAAAGCTCTTTATATTATGGCATATGGAGTGCTATGTAGTAGCATTAAAGCTTTGAAGCTCTTGTGAACATTTAAGATATTCTAAACTTTTGAGGTAAAGACTTGATCATGACCTTTTTGGTGAATAATGGCTTCTTGGGAAGGTTGAGCTCAACGGCTGTACATGCCCTTTACCTTGATCATGCTCTATGATCACTTCGATCCTTCAATTCATGTTGTCCAATTGCCGATCTATTTAATATTGGCTTGCCATAGGAATCTTTAGGTATGTTTGACCATGATAGCTAAACTTGGGGCTTCTTTCTAGGCCGGCCATCTTGACATCCATCCTTAAAGGGTTTTGAGAGTCTTCACTAAATTTTGGTTAAAGTCGGTCAATACATAAAACTCGATGGGTCCTTTGGTTGACTCCTTGCTGGCCTCTAGAACTACATCTTCGAGGAACCAAGCTTTATACCAAATTGATCAGCATGTCAACACATTGTAAGAGGGTGTTAACTTAATCATGGGTAACTGATGCTACCGATGGAGGATCTATATTTGTCAAAACTTTTATAAAGTATTTAGAGCCACGACCTAAGCATGTTTGATGCTTGTCTGAATGTTGCTTACTCCCTAAACTCTTCCCTTAGGTGACATAGCTAAATACTTTTACTTGATTTTAACATATCTAAAAATGGAAACTAGAGAAATTGAGTCAGGTTTTGTTCAACTCGACCCCAAACCCTTTCATAATTTGTCTCGTCTCCACCCTAGCTATGCCTCACTGGGGCAACAAATATAGCCCCTTATCTAAACCCATGACAACAAGGATCTTCAACCCCAATTCGTTGCCCCACCCTCACTTTTTTTTTTCTAAAGCGCACAAATCAGAACTAATATATCCTATATATAAAATCAAGCTGACCTACCATGATTAATATAAATAAGGATTATTAAACCTTATAATGGATAACGAAAAACTCATGCATCAAGTATCGGGATGGGGAGTATGGATATTGGCACTATCTTGATTCCTAACTAAAAGTTTTTCAATTCATAAAAACCCGTCTCGAATTTGTTCAAAGCTTGAAATCCCTGCCCCAATTGAGGCACATTAAAGTGGGTCTCTATCAAATCGGAATGAAGTTATTTCTACACATATAGTCAATTTAGTGATATTTAAAACTAGCTAAGAAACGCCAACTAATGCATAAATAGTAGCTTAAGCAGCATAATACTTCCTAATCGGCTTGTAAATGAGCTCTAGTAAAAAAAGGGAAGAAGAATGAAAATGGCTTGAAAAAATTTTCTGAAAATAATCCTTTGATACTAAAGTTAGCCTAGGTAAGAGGGAAAAAATCAATAACTCATCAATATGGAGTTTTAGAATTTTGGCTTAGGCTTAGGTTTTGCTTGAGCTTAAAGTATTTGAAGGGTTTAAGGATGCTTTTATAGTTGTTTGAAATTTTTTTTTATTTAATCCATTCAACGATGGATAGCTGAAATATCTTGAATTATCAAATAGAACGGTGGCCTTAATGATTTTTTTTTAATTGAGACTTTTTTTTTTAGTTGGACACATGTTATCATTAGGCTGGCTCCTACGTATAATCTTTGGGCTCTTCATAGTTCATAGCATGTCGTTATTTGGCCAACTTATCGGTTCAAACTACATTAAGTAAGATTTTGAACAATAAATTTTAAGCAAAAATGAGAAAACAAATGGTAATTAAAATGGCAAGATCTGTTGGGTAATGGGCCTATTATTGTGCCTATGGGCCTACCATTAAGAAATAGGTCTTGAATACCCATTACCCATTAATGTTTGAATGAGAAATTGACAATGTTTAGTTCCACATCAAAAATTTTGAGTAAAGATGATTCACTTATATGAAAACCCCTTCCGTCATGCATAGTTCTCTGGGCTCACCATAGGTAAAGAGCTTATGCATCATGCGCGCGAAGGATGCTTTGTAAGCATACTTTGCATTTTTCATGAATCGTTGGTGATAAAATGATCATCCCGATCATGAAATGGCATATCAAAAGCCATGCAATGACTTATCGGATCATGTGATCATCAGATCATGATGGTGAATCAATGTATTGGGTCGTGGATCGGCTTATAGGATCGAGTGATCATAATATTATGATTGAGAATCAACGTATCAAAAACTGATAAGACCCTCCATTCATGTCTCTTGATCACATCCAATCAAATTAGACGATAAAAATCAAATTCGTAGGGATGCATCCAATAGATGCCTTAAGATTATAAATAAGGCATGCCATTCTCATTCCAAATCATTAAAAATTAAAAAAAAATTATCAAAGAATTAAAGTATACTTGCGTACTCTAAAGTTATGAGAGTATAATATTTTTTTTTGGTTCGCTTGTATTCTATGGGATAATCGTCATAAATTTATAAGCATCTATGCAAGATAAAATTATCTTAAGAATGTAGAGTACAACTTTAGACCTGGTCTTTAATTAAAGTAGCATACACCAAAGTTATCAATAAGATCAAGCTCGTGAAATCATGCGGTGGAAACCGTTCTTGCTCGTCAATTTTCCTTTTACGTGCTCCATTTGCGCAGGTAATGAACATGGCCCTTAAATTTACACGTATTCCCTAATGTCATTTCCATGCGACTGCCTAGATCGGGAAAGGGGTCGCAGATTTTTTCTAATCGGGCAAATAAACCTTCATGCCAACTTTCAAGTTGAAAAATTTGCAGAGAGATGACACTGGCCACCGCACCGACCTCACTCACTGCCCCATTCTCCCGGTTTTAGGTCGGTCTGTGGGTTGTGGCTATTTTCAGACCGCTCTCCATCCACTCGTTCCCACCTCCCCCCGTGACCTAACGCCTCCCAACCCACCTCTCCTCTCTACTTATTTCGAAACCTCCTCCTCTCTCCAAAACCCCAAAGAGAGCGAATGAGAGAGAAGAACGAAACCATCTCCTTCCATCGCCATCCCCCCGACTCTCTTCTTCCCCTGATTCTTCTCCTCTACTCCCCGTCCACGTTCTGTGCTTTGCCTTTGACTACAAGGATGGGTTGAAGGACTTGGTCGTTCGTCGCCTGGATCTAGGGTTTTGGGGCGGCGATGGAGTGGGATAGCAACTCGGAGGGGCTGAGCAGCTGCGAGGAGGAGGAGGAGGAGGAAGGGGCCTTCGTGCTGAGCGACGGAGGCGGGGCCTTTTCCTTCTCCGTGGAGGGCATGCTCCGGTCGGCGGCGTCGTGCAGCCTAGTGGTCACCGACGCGCTCGAGCCTGACTATCCCATCATCTACGTCAACAGAGGTTTCGAAGAGGCAACGGGTTATCGCGCCGAGGAGGTGCTCGGGAGGAACTGGTGAGTGCCCTGCCCTGTTTCTGTTGCCAAAATCTCATCATTTGATTTCTGGGTTCTCTCCCCCTTTGCTAGGTCGGTTCCATTTGTCTTTACTATTTGAATTGGACTAGTAGTGGGTACTTTTGTTTCTGATACTCTAGCAAACCTTTCAATCAAACATTTTCTCCCTTTCAAAAACACATGCACGCTCATATAGTGATGGTAGATGTTAGTTCTATCTCTATTGAAATATGGAACTCATCAGCTAGAATTACGCACTGAAGAAACCATATCTTTCTTGAAGCTAATTAAATCAAAGTGGGAATGATCCTAATGAGGGGTAAAAATATCATCGCATTAATGTTCATGCAATCCAAGACATCGGGCTAAGGTTAGCCCATACACCATGTCGCATAGCTGTCACATCCGAAAGGCGGTAATGAGTAAGCTACCCCCTCCAAATAACTTTCGTGTAACAATTGGCCTAGCTATTATTATACCTCGGCTGATCGAGCTATTATCAGTTGGCCGAACTATTATTATACCTCGGCTAATCGAGCTATTATCATACACTCAAAGGTCGAGCTATCGCCAACGAACCATCCTGTGCTTCGGTAGGTCGAGCCTCATTATACCCCGGGCAGCCAAGCCATTCTGTGTCTCAAGAAGGCCGAACTATCCCATACCTCGGTAAATTGAGTCTCACCATACTTCGGCAGGTTCAGCCATCTTCTATAACTTGGCTCGACCGAGGTACTCAAGCGCCTCTGCAGAATACACTTAAATTAACAAGATTTCAAATAGGAAATCATGCCTACACTACCAAAAATGGCTTAGTGCCTATGTAGTCGCTAAATCTTGAAGCATCGTCTGCTCTTCCTGGCCATTGATCCTCTAACCAACCGGATACGGATCCTACCGGCCCTATAATAGCCTGATTCGAATCAGTTTCAAATCCCAACAACTTTCAAACCCTCTATGATGTGTCCAAGAAATCAGGTGATCACCTATAAATATCACAGTCTCATATCCCCTCAGGTATGGCATTCTGCACACTCAAGACACTTCTCTTTCACTCACTCACACTCCATTAGAGCTCAGACAAAGCTCCTAGCACCATTCTAAGAGGAACTCTTTCTCAGGGATCCTTCTCCTCATTTGTCTGCTTGCTGTGAATCTTCACTGACTTGAGCGTCGGAGGGTCTTCCGCAGAGGGCATCCCCCCAAACCGCCCTCTGCTCGAGGACTTTTTGCAGGTCCTGGCCAGGAGTCGAGCCCGGATTCAAATCCCCAACAGCACCCAAGTCGAAGAATGGATTTCCGCGGCAATAGATTGGCGCTAGAGGAAGGGCCGCAAGTCCCGTAAACTTGTATTCTAGGAGACAAGGATCCAGATTGGAAGAAAAATCCTCTAACGGCCAACCGGAAGAGAGCCGCCTCTGAGGCTTGGGGTCAGGCTGCATCTTAGAGGACTGATCCAACCAACGGTGCAGAGCCCTCGCTACCGCCACCAGCTGAAACCCCTTCACTGTCAGTTCTGGGAGTGACCCTGGACCAGTTCGTCTCTGGTTCAGCAGGTCCAGGCCCTGACCCAGCTTGTTCAAGGAGCTCAAAGGGTTCCCCACCCGGCGGCTCCTGCTCCGCCACTTCATGAAGAGGAGGTCGCCCCCATTCCTCCAGTAACTCTTCCCTCTAATCCGCTCGGGGCAGCGGATTACCTTCATCGACCTACAAGGGCGAAGCCAATGCCCCACCAGGCTAGAGGAGGGAGCCCGCTCAGATCCCGTCAGGCTCGCTCCCACTCCCCAGTGTCTTCCCAAGATTTGACACCGCTGCCGCCATCCTATCGTCCGATCCCTCTTGTCACTCTGGATGAAGGAATCAGGCAGCAGATGCAGGAGATGCGATAGGAATGGTGTCAGGAGTTAGACGCCGTCAGGCAGGCTCCTCTGTACCAGCTGAAGATGGATCAGGGCATCCCCTTCACCTAGAGGATCATGAGGGAAGTGATTCTCCCTCATGTCAAGCTCCCTACCATCGAGCCCTACCACGGATCTACTGATCTCGATGATCACCTCTGCAGCTTCAAGTCCATCATGATGTTCCATGGAGCGTCATATGCGATTCTATGCCATGCTTTCCCCTCTACCCTTAGAGGGTCTACTCGAACCTGGTTCAACAGCCTAAAGCCAGGTTCTATTGATTCTTTTGATGAGTTGAGCTATCTGTTTATCATCCAATTTGTCAGCAGCCATCGTCACCGGTGAGATCTGATTCCCTCTCGAAAGTTAAGCAAAGAGAGGGGGAATCTATGAAGAACTACCTCGGTTGTTTCAACACGGCCCTGCTAGAAGTCGACCACCTCAATCACGAGGTGGCCATGTCTGCCTTGGCTAGAGGGGTATCAAAGGCGGGAGACTTTTATTTGGCCCTGGAGGTCAACTACCCGAAGAGCCTTTCGGACATGATGTCTCTGGCGAACAAGTATGCTAGAGTCGAGGAGTCGAGAAGGTCAGCTCAGTCCGAGTAGCAGAAGAAGAAGGAGGGGAAAAACTCTGACAAACATCAAGCCTACCGCCGCGCAAGCCCGCCTTGCCACCAAGGAGCCCCTCCGCCATCTCCTCGAGACCGGACCCAGAGCCCAGCTCGAAGGTTCAACCACTATACCCCTCTCACTGCACCGAGGGCGCAGATTCTGATGGAGATCGAGTGCTAGATTCCTCGGCCTCCTCTCCTCTGAGGTAACGGGGTCCAGAGGGATGACCAAGTACTGCCGCTTCCATCGAGACCATAGGCATGATATCGAAGAGTGCTGGCAGCTCCTGAATGAGATCGAGCGTCTAATCTGGTGGGGCAGATTAGATCGATTTAGAGGGCCGCCTGAGCCTGCGAATGAGGGAGGTCATCAACCTGAACCTCGCCAGCTTCCTCTGCCGAATCCCCCGGTCATTGGCAATGTCAATATGATAGCGGCGATCGACTCTCCATCATTTGGGTCGAGTGAGGAGGAAAATCTACCGAAGAAGGCTCGAGTCGACGAGCTTGCTTTCTCTGATGAAGACCTACGGGAGGTACAGTACCCCTACAACGATGCTCTGGTTGTATCTTTGAATATGAACAACTACGATGTACACCGCATTTTAATTAATAGCGGAAGCTCCATTAATGTTTTGTACTTCGATGCCTTTGTGAGACTGAAACTCCAGATGGAAAACCTCCGATCTATGGAATCCACTCTGGTGGGTTTCACGGGCGACTCTATAACCCCCGAGGGAGTCATTACTCTGACGGTCCGAGCTGGCACCTGGCCTCGCACAGCTACTACACTCATGGATTTCCTCATGACTAAGCTTCGGTCCCCTTACAATGCCATCCTCGGTAGGCCAGGACAGATATCCCTTAAGGCCATCATTTCTATTCCCCATCTTGCCATGAAATTCCCACTGAATGGGGAGTAGGGGTTGTTCGGGGTAACCAGATTATTGCTCGATAGTGCTTCATCACCAACCTTCAGTCCAAACTGCCCGAGGTTGATGGGCTAGATGCTCGTGAAGACTTCACTGAGCAGCGGGGAGAACCCACCGAGGAACTGGAGGAGGTGCCGCTGGATGAAGCTCGACCCAATCGAACCATAAAGATCGGGTCACAACTAAAGGGAAAACTTCGGCAAGACTTAATCAATTTTCTTCGAGAAAATGCCGATGTATTCGCCTGGTCTACCTCAGATATGCCAGGGATTAGTCTAGATGTCTTAGTCCATCACCTCAGCATGGACGAGACATTTCGACCAGTCAAACAGAAGAAAAGAAGCTTTGCCCCCGAGCGTCAGAAAGCTATCGAAGAAGAGGTGGACAAGCTTATCAAAGCCAACTTTATCCGAGAGGTCAATTACCCTGACTGGTTGGCAAATGTCGTCATGGTGAAAAAGTCAAATGGCAAGTGGAGGATCTGCATCGTCACCAACCTCAATAAAGCTTGCCTGAAGGACAGTTTTTCTCTCCCTCGGATTGACCAACTCGTAGATGCGACATCAGGCCATCAGATGCTGACTTTCATGGATGCCTATTCGGGGTACAACCAAATCTAAATGGCACCCAAAGATGAGGAAAAGACAGCCTTCATCACCGACCGAGGTATCTATTGCTACCGAGTTATGCCTTTTGGTCTGAAAAATGCAGGTGCCACCTACCAAAGGCTGGTCAACAAAATCTTCAAGGAGCAAATCGGTCGGAACATGGAGGTGTATGTTGATGATATGCTGATGAAGAGCAAGGAGGCGTCCCACCATGTGGAGGACCTTGCGGAAAGCTTCGCAACGCTTCGGAAGTACCAGATGAAGCTCAATCCAACTAAGTGTGCCTTCGGAGTTAATTCGGTAAGTTCCTTGGCTTCATGGTTTCACAGCGGCAAATTGAAGCGAACCCCAAAAAGATCCAAGCCCTGCAGAAAATGATCCCTCCGGTGTCGGTCAAAGAAGTGCAGCATCTCACTAGGAGGATAGCGGCCCTCAGCCGCTTCATTGCTCGATCGGCCGAGAAATGCCTCCCCTTCTTCAAAGTTCTTCGGTCGGCGAAGAATTTCCAATGGACCTCGGATTGCCAGAAGTCCTTCGAAGATCTTAAAAGATACCTCGGCTCACCACCTCTCCTTAGCACTCCGAAGCAAGGAGAAACATTGAGTTTATATTTGGCAGTTTCTGAGAGTGCCATCGGCTCAGTGCTGGTCAGGAGGATAACAAGGTTCAGAGGCCGATCTATTATGTTAGCAAATTGCTCAGGGATGCCGAGACAAGGTATACCCGGGTCGAGAAGGTGGTCTTGGCCTTGGTGACATCAGTCCAGAAGCTGCGGCCATATTTCTAGGCGCATACTGTGGCTGTTCTGACCAATCAACCTATCAGATCTATCATCCATCGCCCGAAGGCTTCGGGAAGGATGACCAAGTGGGCTGTGGAGCTGAGCGAGCACAACATTCAATATTATCCTTGTCCAGCCATTAAAGCCCAAGTCCTGGCGGATTTCCTCCTGGAGTGTACCATACCCAAGGATGGCTCTACCTCAGGTTCTCCCGAGCAACCGAAGCTTAACGCTCCATGGTTACTTCATGCCAACGGATCTTCCAATGCGAGCGGATCTGGCGTGGGTCTTGTCATTACTAGTCCAGAAGGAGCGACGTTTGAGTACGCCATCCATTTCTCCTTTCCAACTTCCAACAACGAAGCAGAGTACGAGGCCCTAATTGCCAGACTCTGCATCGCTCGGGAGCTCAAAGTCGAGAAGCTAAACACTTACACTGACTTCCAATTGGTGGCAGGCCAAGTACGAGGAGAATTTGAAGCTCGAGAGCCAAATATGGTTCGGTATTTGCAAAAGGTGCATGATTTATTATCCCATTTAACTGAATTTGAAATTATTCAGATACCAAGGGCAGAAAATGCACGCGCCGACCTTTTATCTCACCTAGCGACTGCGGACTCAATGGACCTTGAGTGAAAATTTCATTTGGAGGTCCTAGAGAAATCCAGCATCGTTGACTCTAATCAGATGATGCAAGTCGATACCGAACCATCTTGGGCGGATCCTATATAAATATCTCAAAGAAGGGATACTACCTGCCGACCAAAAAGAGGCAAGGAAACTGAAGATGCAATCCTCCCATTATGTCTTGATTGACGATTGGCTTTACAAACGATCCTTCTCTATGCCTCTGCTTAAATGCCTCCAACCTTCGGAGGCTGATTATGCTCTTCGGGAGGTTCATGAAGGCATATGCGGCAACCACCTCAGCGGTAGAGCTTTGTGCCATAAGATACTTCGCTAAGGTACTATTGGCCGACTATGCAGAAAGATGCCAACGACCTTGTCTGAGCCTGCGATTCATGTCAACGACATTCTAACATCCAAAGACTCCCTTCTACTCACTTGACCACTATATCATCCCCTGGCCCTTCACCAAGTGGGGAATGGATATCCTCGGTCTTTTTTCCCTTGCAACGGGACAAAGGAAGTTCTTATTTGTTGCGATTGATTACTTCACCAAATGGGTTGAAGCCAAAGCAGTCGCCCAGATCACCGAGGCTCGGGCTAAAGATTTTATCTAGAGGTCCATTATTTATCGTTTCGGTCTTCCCCATACAATCATCAGCGACAATGGGAAGCAATTTGATAACCCCAAGTTCCGGAATTCTGCGAGGATCATGGCATCATTCATCGCCTCACATCGGTGGGACATCCCCAAGCTAATGAAGAAGCCGAGGTAACCAACCGAACCCTCTTGCAGGGAATCAAGGCCCATCTTAATTGAGCACGAGGCAAATGGGCTGAAGAGCTCCACCACATGCTATGGGCTTACCGAACCACCGAGAGGACGCCCATGGGCCAAACTCCTTTCAAAATGGCCTTCGGCATGGAAGCTGTTATTCCTGTGGAGGTTGAGCTCCCTTCCCCTTGCATAGAAGGTTATTCGGAGGAGTCTAATGATGAGCAACTCCGCACCAACCTTGACCTGCTAGAGGAGATCAGAGAGAAAGTGCGGATCAGAGTAGCTGCCTACCAGCAGAGAGTGGCTTGCTATCATGCCTCCAGAGTCAAAGGAAAATCTTTCTTGTCCGGCGATCTTGTCCTCCGAAAGGCATCTGTCTTCAAACCAACAAAATAAGGAAAGCTGTCTTCGAACTGGGAAGGCCCCTATCAAGTGGCGGAAGTCGTCAGGCCCGGTACCTACAAGCTCCAGGATTTGAACAAGAAATCTATTTCCCGGACATAGAATTTAGATAATCTCCGTATATACCATCAGTAGGGTACGCTTTCTACAGACTTGACTGTTGTCCTAGATAGCAACCCAAGAGAGGGGGGTGAATTGGGTCTTTTAAAATTTTAAACACTTTTGAAGTAAAACCTCCAACTTAAAATAAATCACAGATATGCAATAGTTAAGACAGAATATGCAAGGAGAAGATGAAGAGGAAGAGACAAAGAGACAAGCACGACAAACACTAAAATTTTATAGTGGTTCGGTGTACCTACACCTACGTCCACTCCCAAGTACCTCTTGGGTCCACACTATAATCAACCTTGATTACAACAGAGTTGTTTTACAAGATCACAACTCAAATTTGTTGTTTTCCCGGGTGCACAACGAACACAGCTGGTTTCCAAGGATCACCAGCACAAAAACCTTACACACAAGCAACTGCTTGCACAAGGCAAACTGCCTCAGCTGATTCAATCACCTAACTGACTCAGTTCAGAAGAAGAATAAGAATGTTTGATACAATAACTGCTCCTTAAATGAGCAAATAAGACAAGTTAACTAATCAAACAAAGAGATAGAAATAAAAGCCTGATTTACAGATTTCTATGGCTTGATTCTTCTCCTCTTTCTTGCTTTTGAATGGATCTTCCTTGAGTATTCTCTTGAAGCTCAGAAGATCAGTTGAAGAACAGGAATTAGGGCTTGGTCGTTTGCTTCTTCAAACTTGGAAATCTCCTCAAAATGAAAGTGTGAAGATTTGGAATTTTTCTCTTTTCTTTCAGGGAATCAATACGATTTTTTCTTTGATTTTTTCCTCTGATTTTCTCTCGGATTTTTCTCTTCTTTTTCTTCTATATTTTTCTTGTTTTTTCTCTCTTTTAAACAGTCATATTCATCATCCTTTTATAGATCCTTCCAATACTAAGAATAGATGAAAACTATCCGTTAGAATCAAAGTGGAAGAAAATTAGGAACAAATAAGGTAATAGCCGTTGAGATTTAAAGTAAAAAGTAGGTTTAGAGACGTTCTGACACATCTGAAAGTCGATTCTGACAATCTGGAGTCGGCTTTGACTTTCCTGGGGTTGACTCTAACTTGAAATCCCCAAACAGCCCGATTTGGAGTCTGCTCTAGCTTTTCTGGAGTCGACACATTTTGCTTCTGGAGTCGACTCTAACTTTTCTGGGGTCGACTCTAATTTGAGACCCGAAAAACCATCTTTCTATTTTTCTATTGGAGTCGACTCTACAGGTTCCAGGTGTCGACTCTAGTCCGTGCCGTTTTTCGGAGTCGACTCTGTGATTCTAGGTGTCGGCTCTAATATCTGCAATCTTACCTTGACATTTGAATTGAGCTCCGAACTTGATTTCTCTCAAGATTTTGATCATTTAAACAAGTTATAAACTGAAACATTTAATCAAAATCATTAGTGTTGGCCCAGATGGCAACCCAAGAGGGAGGGTGAATTGGGTTCTTTAAAAAATTTGACCATTTTAAAAAATTATCTGCTCTAAGACAAATGAAATTAATTGTAATGAAAATATAAAGCACAAATAAGAAGATAAAGATAGAGATAATGAATGCATGACAAACACAAGGATTTTATAGTGGTTCGATGTATCCAACACCTACGTCCACTCCCAAGATTCACTTGGGTCCACACTATAACGAACTAGATTACAGCCGAGTTGTTTTACAAGAGCACAACTCACAACTTGTTGTTTTCCTCCGGGATCACAACGAACCCAGCCAGTTTTCCGGGCTCACCAGCACAAAACCCTAAACTCAAGCTAATCTAGCTTGATCCGAGATTAACAACCTCCACTAGTTCAATCCTCTTGATAGAACTAGCACAAACAAAATATAAGAATGTTTTACAATGATTCACAGCTCCTTAGTTGAGCAAATATTCAAAATAAAGTAAACAAGTTTAGAAAAGCCTGTTTGGAGATGATTGAATTTGAGCTTTTCTTCTTTTCTTCTTTTCCTCTTCTTCCTTTGGAATGATGAACCAAGCCTCAGCTTTAATCCCTCACAGTTGTTGCAGTTGAGAAGATTGGAAATGGAAGAAATGGAGCCTTCTCTTCAATTTGGGAAATCCATCGATTTTTGATTTGAGCACCTTGGATTCCTCTTTGAGCTTTTTGGAGTGGAAGGATTTGAGTTTGAATGCTTTTCTCTTGAGATTTAGGCTCAGGCTTTCTCATATTTTTGATTTGAAATTTTTTCTATTTTTCGTCGTCTCTTTTCAAACGGGTGTTTTTCCCTTTTTATAGATTTCTTTTAATCCGTTTTGGGAAGGAAACTAGCCGTTGGAGTGTACCTGTAAACAAAATATATCTATTAGAAATTAGGTAAAAAGGAAATATTACCGTTAGAGCTGATCTGGCAATTTAAATTTTTGTTCCAGTCAGGTTGGAGTCGGCTCCAACTTTTCAGGTGTCGGCTCCAGGTCGTTTTTCCAAAAATAGAAATTTCCAAGTTCGTTGAGGAGTCAGCTCCGAAAAAGTAAGTGTCGGCTCACCATCGCTAGGTGTCGGCTCCCGAATACTATGTGTGTCGGCTCCAGGATGCTCAAAAAATCAACGTTCTGTTCTCGCATCGGAGTCGGCTCCAGACACTGTAAGTGTCAACTCCGAAACTCTAGGTGTCGGCTCTAAAACTTTGGGTGTCGGCTCCAGACCGTATCAAAAATCAGAATAAAATCTGAATGGCCATAGGGTCGGCTCTAGGAATTCTAAGTGTCGACTCCAGGTTCTGAAACTTTGAAATTGAAGTTTTGCATTTGATTCAAAACACATTTCTTAATTCATTTAAATTGATCAAATAATTTTAACTCCTGAAACACTTCTCAAATCCATTAGCAATCAAATAAATATACTCAATTCCTTTATTAATCATCAAAATTAATATTTGGGTCAACAATCTCCCCCTTTTTGATGATTATAAAAACATTGAGTATATGCATAGTATTCTTTAAATTCAAAATTTTTAAGAGAGTGATCCTCATAAGTAAGCTCCCCCTAAATAAGGTAGCTCCCCTTATGAAGTTCAAATAATCAATTGTTCATGTTGAATTAAATAAATGCTAATTAAAGCATAACCAATCAATGCATATATGACATAACTTTCTCTAATTAATCAATCAACTAAGCTTTAATTGAATTCCAATCAATTGCTAATCAATGCATATACGACATAACTTTCTCCCCCTTTTTTGTAATCAACAAAAAGATAAAGAAAAGTTAAGTCAAAAGATCAAATTGAAAGATCAAAAGATAATTTCATTGCATCAAAAGTATTACAAAATGGAACTGAACTTTGACATTACATTAAACTGCACATCATCATATCAAACACTTTCATTATATCAAAATTAAACTTTCATTACATCAAGATTGTATTTCCATTACATCATTACATGAAGATCAAAAATTAGTTCTAATAATCCTTGTTAAATGATCTACAATCCTCTGCATTCATTCAGACTGAATCTTGACGTAGTCTTTTAATCTTTCATCAACAAAAGTACAAGCAGTGATAATTTTATCTTGTAACTCAGCATTGCACTTTAAATAGATTTCAGAATCTCCACAAATGTCTTTAAGTTCTTCAAAGCTGTTCTTCAAATCACCACTTAAAGATTGTTGGCCCAGATGGCAACCCAAGAGGGGGGGGGGGGGGTGAATTGGGTTCTAAAAAAAATTTAAACCTTTTGAAAACTTATCTGCTTTAAGTTAAACAAATTTAATAGCAATGCAAATATAAAGCACAAACAAGGAGATAGAGATAGAGATAATGAATGCACAATAAACACAAAGATTTTATAGTGGTTCGGTGTATCCAACACCTACGTTCACTCCCAAGATTCACTTGGGTCCACACTATAACGAACTAGATTACAGCCGAGTTGTTTTACAAGAGCACAACTCACAACTTGTTGTTTTCCTCCGGGATCACAACGAACCCAGCCGGTTTTCCGGGCTCACCAGCACAAAACCCTAAACTCAAGCTAATCTAGCTTGATCCGAGATTAACAACCGCCACTAGTTCAATCCTCTTGATAGAACTAGCACAAACAAAATATAAGAATGTTTTACAATGATTCACAGCTCCTTAGTTGAGCAAATATTCAAAATAAAGTAAACAAGTTTAGAAAAGCCGGTTTGGAGATGATTGAATTTGAGCTTTTCTTCTTTTCCTCTTCTTCCTTTGGAATGATGAATAAAGCCTCAGCTTTGATTCCTCACAGTCGTAGCAGTTGAGAAGATTGAAAATGGAAGAAACAGAGCTTTTTCTTCAATTTGGAAAATCCCGATTTTTGATTTGAATGCCTTGGATTCCTCTTTGAGCTTTTTGGAGTGGAAGGATTTGAGTTTGAAGGATTTTCTCTTGAGATTCAGGCTCAGGCTTTCTCGAATTTTTGATTTAAAATTTTTTCTATTTTTTTGTCTCTCTTTTTTCAAACGGGTGTTTTCCCCTTTTTATAGATTTTCTTTAATCCATTTTTGGGATGAAACTAGCCATTGGAGTGTACCTGGAAACAAAATATATCCGTTAGAAATTAGGTAAAAAGGAAATATTACCGTTAGAGCTGATCTGGCAATTTAAATTTTCGTTCCAGTCAGGTTGGAGTCGACTCCAACTTTTCAGGTGTCGGCTCCAGGTCATTTTTTCAAAAATAGAAAATTTCGAGTTCGTTGAGGAGTCAGCTCCGAAAAAGTAAGTGTCGACTCGCCATCGCCAGGTGTCGGCTCCCGAAAACTGTAGGTGTCGGCTCCAGGATGCTCAAAAAATTAACGTTCTGTTCCCGCATCAGAGTCGACTCCAGACACTGTAAGTGTCGACTCTGAAACTCTGGGTGTCAGCTCCAGACCGTATCAAAAATCAGAATAAAATTTGAATGGCCATGGGGTCGGCTCCAGGAATTCTAAGTGTCGACTCCAGGTTCTGAAACTTTGAAATTGATGTTTTGCAATGGATTCAAAACATGTTTCTTAATTCATTTAAATTGATCAAATAATTTTAACTCCTGAAACACTTCTCAAATCCATTAGTAGTCAAATAAATATACTCAATTCCTTTATTAATCATCAAAATCAATAATTGGGTCAACAATCTCCCCCTTTTTGATGATTATAAAAACATTGAGTATATGCATAGTATTCTTAAATTCAAATTTTTAAGGAAATGTCCTTCACAAGTGGGCTCCCCCTGAATGAGGTAACTCCCCCTATGAAGTTCAAATTATCAATTGTTCTTCCTTTGATACTTAAGATTTATGCAATTTCAAACAAACTTTATACTTATCAAATAAGCTTTAAGCAAGTTATTCTTATTCTTACTATTTCAATCACATATTAAACAATGCATATACGACATAATTTTCTCCCCCTTTTTTGTAATCAACAAAAAGAAAAAAGTTAAGTCATAAGATAAAATTGATAGATCAAAAAGTAATTTCATTGCATCAAAAGTATTACAAAGTGGAACTGAACTTTGACATTACATTAAACTGAACATCATTATATCAAAAACTTTCATTACATCAAGATTGTATTTCCGTTACATCAGAATTCATTACATCATTACATGAAGATCAAAAATTAGTTCTAATAATCCAGGTTAAATGATCTACAATCTTCTGCATTCCTTCAGACTGAATCTTGACGTAGTCTTTTAGTCTTTCATCAACAAAAGTACAAGCAGTGATAATTTTATCTTGTAACTCAACATTGCACTTTGAATAAATTTCAGAATCTCCACAAATGTCTTTGAGTTCTTCAAAAATATTCTTCAAGTCACTACTCAAAGATCCAGTGGAAGAGCTAAGTGTTGATTCAATTTTGCAATTCGATCATCTAATGAATAGAGAGTTTCTTTAAGATTCATGAATTTATGTCAAACTCAGTCTTTAAATCTTCCTTCTAAGCAGCAAGAAGACTTCTAAGTTGCTCTAACTGAAGGTCTGAAAATCTGACTGAAGAAGTAGATGTAGTAGATGGAATCACTGGTACTGGGATAGGAGCAGGATCAGGACTACTAGGATGTGAAGATGGAATCCTCATGGATGGACCAGCCTCACAAGATACAGAATGTCTAGGCTCGGGGACTCTCTCATCCAAGTTCCCTTTCCTTTCCCACTGACCATTAACTTTAACAAATCCCATTCGGTGTAAAGTGGCCAAGCTATAATAATCAGTGTGTCTCAGGCTCTTGGAGGGTTCATTATCCAAAATTATAACCCCTTGGCTTCTGAATACCATCGTTAAGATCATGCCGTAGGGTAGTGACGATCTTCTCCTTCCTCTAGCCTCGGCCATGTAAAATACCATAATAGCAGCAAGATTAATGGGTTGACCGGTCAATACACTATCCATTACAACAATGTTCCGCTCGGAGACATACTCAAAGCGCCCGGTCTTCGGAAACAAAATTCTGCTGCATATGTTGTGTAACAGCCTTAATTCCAAGGGCAACTGATTAGCCCTGATTTCCTCAAATTCAGTGACCTCTCTCCCTAACATCCTTGATAGGGCAGTAGATCTCTCATTGTGCACATCAGCAGTCAATCCAGTAATAGAGATGCTCAAGAGATTTCCTAATTTGTGAAATGTAAGGTGAATCCTTTTTCCTCTAACAGTGCTTACTAAACCACCATCTCCTCTTGCTAAATTAAATCAGAGAAAAATAATTGAAATTCAACCATCTGAAACTCGTCAAAATATATTTTATAAAATCTTGATAAAATTTTGGAGAATTAAGAATCAAATACCTCATATGACTAGATAATTTGTCCTTAGAATTATGAAAGGAATATCAAGAAATTAATATAGATCTAGAAAGTCATTCCTTATAATTTCAAAATCAATCCGAAGGCTCACATATCCCTAATTCACCTCTAAGATAACAAAATCTCTCTTCACTCAAAGGTTTTGTAAATATATCAGCTAATTGTTCTTTAGTATTAACATATTCAAGATAAATTTCATTATTAGCAACATGTTCTCTTATAAAATGATATCTAATTTCAATGTGTTTTGTTCTTGAATGTTGAATTAGATTTTTAGTTAGATTTATTGCACTTGTGTTATCACACATAATTGGAGTTTTATCAAGTGTTATGCCATAATCTTCAAGTTGTCTCTTAATCCAAAGGATTTGAGCACAGCAACTTCCAGCTGCAACTTATTCTGCTTCAGCAGTGGATAATGCAACCGAATTTTGCTTTTTGCTAAACCAAGAGATTAAGTTACTACCTAAGAATTGACATGCTCCACTTGTGCTTTTTCTATCTAATTTACATCCAGCATAATCAGAGTCAGAATAAGCAATCAAGTTTAATGTTGAGTCTCTAGAATACCATAAGCCTATTTTTAGTTCCACTTAAGTATCTTAAGATTCTTTTTACAGCAATTAAATGTGATTCTTTAGGTTCAGATTGAAATCTAGCGCACAAACATACAGCAAACATTATATCTGGTCTACTAGCTGTTAAGTAAAGAAGAGATCCGATCATACCTCTATAATATTTCTGATCTACTTTCTTACCATCATCATCTTTATCCAATTTGCATGAAGGACTCATAGGAGTTCCAAGTGGCTTGATTGACTCCATTCCAAACTTCTTGAGCAGTTCTTTTGTGTATTTGGCTTGATTGATGAAAATTCCTTCTTTGCTTTGTTTGATTTGAAGTCCTAGGAAGAAGTTGAGTTCTCCCATCATACTCATTTCAAACTCACCCTGCATCAACTTAGCAAATTCTTGACATAACAAATTGTTAGTAGCACCGAATACAATATCATCAACATATATTTGTACTACTAATAGATCCTTGTCTTTTCTTTTCAAAAATAATGTTTTATCAACATTTCCTCTTATGAAATCATTTTCAATTAGAAATTTACTTAATCTTTCATACCAAGCTCTAGGTGCTTGTTTTAAACCATATAGTGCTTTGTGTAATTTAAAAACATGATTTGAAAATTCATGATCTTCAAAACCGGATGGTTGTTCAACAAAAACTTTCTCATTTATAAATCCATTTAAAAATGCACTTTTAACATCCATTTGAAATAAATTGATATGCATATGACATGCAAATGCAAGTAATAATCTAATTGCTTCAAGTCTAGCTACAGGTGCAAAAGTTTCATCAAAATCAATTCCTTCTTCTTGATTATATCCTTTTGCAACTAATCTAGCTTTGTTTCTAATTACTATGCCATTTTTATCTAATTATTTCTAAATACCCATTTTGATCCTATAACAGAATGATCTTTAGGTCTATCTACAAGAGTCCAAACATTATTCCTAGTAAATTGATTTAATTCTTCTTGCATAGCTAACATCCAATTATTATCTTTTTCTACTTCTTCAATAGTTTTAGGTTCAATTTGAGATACAAATGCAAGATGATTATTGATGTTTCTCATTGATGATCTAGTTCTTACTCCTTGAGATGGATCACCTATAATTAATTCTCTTGGATGACCATAGGCATATCTCCAATCTCTAGGAAGATCTACATCATTAGTGATTTGCATCAACAACATCAACACTAGGAGATTCATTATCTTTAGCTTCTTGTTCATGATCCGAAGATACATATATTCAGTTTTTCAATATCTCTTTCTAGAATGTTTGTATCTTCCTCATCATCAATCTTTTTAGAACTTGATGCTAAAGATTCATCAAAAATTACATGAATAGATTCTTCTACAATTAAGTTTCTCTTGTTAAACACTCTATAGGCTTTACTAGATGTTGAATACCCTAAGAAAATGCCTTCATCAGATTTTGCATCAAATTTTCCTAGATTATCTTTACCATTATTATGAATGAAACATTTACAACCAAATGCATGAAAGTAACTTATGTTTGGTTTTCTATTATTCCATAGTTCATAAGGAGTTTTCTTTAATGATTGGCCTAATTAAGCTCTATTAAGAATGTAGCATGCCGTGTTTATAGCTTCCGCCCAAAAGTATTTTGGTAAGTTGCTTTCACATAGCATGGTACGGGCCATGTCTTCTAAGGTTCTATTTTTCCTTTCAACTACTCCATTTTGTTGCGGTGTTCTAGGTGCTGAAAAATTATGATGAATGTCCATTTTCTATGCAAAAGTTTTCAAATAAATGATTTTCAAATTCAGTGCCATGATCACTTCTTAGAGATACTATGGTGTTGTTTTTCTCATTTGTGACCTTCTTGAAGAATTTCAAAAATAATGGAAAGGTCTCATCCTTATGAGCTAAAAACAATACCCAAGTGTATCTAGAATAATCATCTACAATCACAAGACCATATTTCTTTCCTCCTAGACTTGTGGTTCTAGTAGGTCCAAAAAGATCCATGTGAAGTAGTTCAAGTGGCCTAGAAGTGGAAACAATATTTTTAGTTTTGAAAGAATTTCTAGTTTGTTTTCCAAATTGACATGCATCACAAATTTTATTATTTTCAAAATCTAATTGTGGAAGTCCTTTTACTAAATCCATTCTAATTAGTTTTGAATAAGGTGTGTGCTTGCATGACCTAATCTACGATGCCACAACCAACCAATCTCATTCATATTAGCATTATTAGCAACTAAGCAATGATTACTAGTAGACAAATTGTCTAAATCAATCAAGTATACATTGCCATTTCTATTTCCAATAAAAAATGCTATTATCAATGGGATTAGAAACAGTGCATATAGAAGATTCAAATGATACTTTAAAACCTTTATCACATAATTGACTAATACTAATTAGATTATGTTTTAAACCATTAACATAAAGACATTTTCAATATATGGAGGAGTTATTTGAATTTTACCAAACCCCATGATTTGGCCTTTGCCATTATCGCCAAATGTAACAACTCCTCCTCTTTTGCTTCAAGGGTGATGAATTGATCCTTGTCACCCGTCATGTGTCTTGAGCAGCCACTATCGAGATACCACTTTCGCTTTGATCTTTTGGCCGCAAGACACTCCTGCAAAAATAATTAAGTCTTATATTTAGGTACCCAAGCTTTCTTGGGTCCTTCATGGTTAGTAGCATAAAAAATTGTTCCTTTGGGAACCCATATTTTCTTTGCCTTTACTATTTAATTTTTGTTACTATTTCTTTTGCATTCAAGGTTTGTGACCTTTCTTGTTACAATAATGACATGTAACATTATCTTTTTTGTTCTTTTCTAAAAAATTTTTGACAAATTTTTGTTTAAATAGGTCTATATCCTAAACCAGCTTTATCATATATGGCTCTTTGATTCTTAACAATAAATTAAGTTTTTGAACTATAAGTGAATTTATCAACAATACTTTTATATTTATCAACTTCCTTCTTTAATTTATCATTTTCATTAGAAATTGATTCTTTTCTTTTGTCAAATTTTCTTTTTCAGATTTTAGATTTTAATCTCTTTAGTTAAGATTTCTTTTTCTTTTAAAAGTTTCATTTTTCAAAACTTATATTTCTTTTTCAAAATTTTAAATCATCTATAGTTCATTGAAAGCTTCAAACAATTCATCAAAGCAAAATTCATCACAGAGGTTTTCAGAACTTACCTCATCATCTCGTTTGCCATGAAGCAAATGTTGGCAACCTCTTTTTGTTCTTCCTCTGAAGAGGATTCATCGCTGTCGCTCCAAGTTGCAACATAGGCTTTCTTCTTTTCTTGAAAGTCTTTTTCAGTTGAGGACAATCATATCTAAAGTGCCCCGGTTTCTTACACTCATAGCAAATCAAGGGGTCTTTCTCTTTGTCCTTGTCCTTTCTTTTTCTCCTTCCATCTTATCCAAATTTCTTTTTGGAAGGGTCTCTTTCTTCTCATGAATTTTTTGAATTTTCTTGCTAGAAGAGCTGTCTCATCATCATCTTCTTCACTATCTGCAGCTCTCCTTATTTTCTGCAGCTTTAAGAGCATGTCTTCTTTTTTTGTTCCTCCTCTTGATGCTGCTTCATGGTCAATTCATGGGTCATTAGGATCCTAGAAGCTCCTCTAAGGGTAAGTGTTGAGGTCCTTTGGCTTCTTGGATTGCTGTCACCTTTGCTTCCCACGTCTTGGAAGTGACCTAAGAATTTTGCGAACAAGTTCAGCATTAGTATAATTTTTCCAAGACTTTTCAAACCATTCACAATATCAGTAAATCTAGTGACATGCATGTATGGTTTCAGTTTGTTCCATGCTAAATAATTCATATTTATGAACAAGAATGTTTATTTTGATTCTTTTACTTGGTTTGTACCCTCATGGGTAACCTCTAATCTATCCCAAATCTCTTTTGCGGAATTACAAGTAGAGATTCGATTAAATTCATTAGCATCTAAGAACAATATAAGACATTCATGGCCTTAGCATTGAGCTGTGCCATTTTCCTATCATTATCATTCCAATCCCTTTCGGGCTTAGGAACAATAGTGCCATCAACAATGTGTGGGTGTACTAGGTCCATTAGTTATAACACCCCACAATTCATAATCAGAAGCTTGAATGAATATCCTCATTCTTGCTTTCCAATATGAATAGTTGGAACCATTAAATAAGGGAGGTCTATTCGTAGAATGACCTTCAGCAAATGATCCAACTTGTGTTGCCATTTGGATCTTTAGCTCTTGATCGTGTGATCAAATTCTAATGAGCACTTGCTCTGATACCAATTGTTGGCCCAGATGGCAACCCAAGAGGGGGGGTGAATTGGGTTCTTAAAAAAATTTAAACCTTTTGAAACTTATTGCTTTAGTTAAAGAATTAATAGCAATGCAAATATAAAGCACAAACAAGGAGATAGAGATAGAGAAATGAAGCACGGCAAACACAAAGATTTTATAGTGGTTCGGTGTATCCAACACCTACGTCCACTCCCAAGATTCACTTGGGTCCACACTATAATCTCTAGATTACAGCCGAGTTGTTTTACAAGTTCACAACTCAAACTTGTTGTTTTTCCGGGATCACAACGAACCCAGCCGATTTTTCGGGCTCACCAGCACAAAACCCTAAACTCAAGCTATTCTAGCTTGACCCGAGGTTAACAACCTCCACTAGTTCAATCCCTTGATTGAACTAGCACAAACAAATATAAGAATATTTTACAATGATTCACAGCTCCTTAGTTGAGCAAATATTCAAAATAAAGTAAACAAGTTTAGAAAAGCCTGTTTGAAGATGATTGGCTTGAGCTTTTCTTCTTTTCCTCTTCTTCCTTTGGAATGATGAATCAAGCCTCAGCTTTGATTCCTCACAGTCATGCAGTTGAGAAGATTGAAAATGAAAGAAACTGAGCTTTTTCTTCAATTTGGAAAATCCACCGATTTTTGATTTGAACGCCTTGGATTCCTCTTTGAGCTTTTTGGAGTGGAAGGATTTGAGTTTGAAGGCTTTTCTCTTGAGATTCAGGCTCAGGCTTTCTCGATTTTTGATTTGAAATTTTTTTTTTATTTTTTTTGTCTCTCTTTTTCAAACGGGTGTTTTTCCCCTTTTTATAGATTTTCTTCAATCCATTTTTGGGATGAAACTAGCCGTTGGAGTGTACCTGGAAACAAAATATATCCGTTAGAAATTAGGTAAAAAGAAAATATTACCGTTAGAGCTGATCTGGCAATTTAAATTTTCATTCCAGTCAGGTTGGAGTCGGCTCCAACTTTTTAGGTGTCGGCTCCAGGTCGTTTTTCCAAAAATAGAAATTTCTGAGTTCGTTGAGGAGTCGGCTCCGAAAAAGTAAGTGTCGACTCGCCATCGCCAGGTGTCAGCTCCCGAAAATGTAGGTGTCGGCTCCAGGATGCTCAAAAAATCAACGTTCTGTTCCCGCATCGGAGTCGGCTCTCCGAACTCTGGGTGTCGGCTCCGAAACTCTAGGTGTCGGCTCCAGACTGTATCAAAAATCAGAATAAAATTTGAATGGCCATGGGGTCGGCTCCAGGAATTCTAGGTGTCGACTCCAAGTTCTGAAACTTTGAAATTTATGTTTGCAATGGATTCAAAACACGTTTCTTAATTCATTTAAATTGATCAAATAATTTTAAGTCCCGAAACACTTCTCAAATCCATTAGTAATCAAATAAATATACTCAATTCCTTTATTAATCATCAAAATCAATAATTGGGTCAATAAAGATACAGTAGAAGAGCTAAGAGTTGATTCAATTTTGGCAATCTGATCATCTAATGAATAAAGAGTTTCTTTAAGATTCATAAATTTGATATCAAACTCAGTCTTTAATTCTTCCTTCTGAGCAGCAAGAAGATTTCTAAGTTGCTCTAACTGAAGGTCTGAAAATCTGACTGAAGAAGTAGATGAAGTAGATGGAATCATTGGTACTGGGACAGGAGCAGGAGCAGGACTACTAGGATGTGGAGATGGAATCCTCATAGACGGACTAGCCTCACAAGATACAGAATGTCTAGGATCGGGGACTCTCTCATCCAAGTTCCCTTTCCTTTCCCACTGACCATTAATTTTAACAAATCCATTCGATGTAAAGTGGCCAAGCTATAATAATCAGTGTGTCTCAGGCTCTCGGAGGGTTCATTATCCAAAATTACAACCCCTTGGCTTCTGAATACCATCGTCAAGATCATGCCGTAGGGTAGTGACGATCTTCTCCTTCCTCCAGCCTTGGCCATGTAAAATACCATCATAGCAGCTAGATTAATGGGCTGACTGGTCAATACACTATCCATCACAAAACGTCCGGTCTTCAAAAATAGAATTCTGCTGCAAATGTTGTGTAACAACCTTAATTCCAAGGCAACTAATTAGCCCTAATTTCCTCAAATTCAGTAACCTCTCTTCCTAACATCCTTGATAGGGCAGCTGATCTCTCACTGTGCACATCAGCAGCTAATCCAGTAATTAGGATGTTCAAGAGATTTCCTAATTTGTGAAATGTAAGGTGAATCCATTTTCCTCTAACAGTGCTTACTAAACCACCATCTCCTCTTGCTAAATTAAAGTAAAATTCCTTTACAAGAGCTAGGTATGTGGGAACATCAAGAGAGCATACTTGATCCCATCCAAGCTCCTTAAGTTGCCTACCAATCAAAAAACCCTCGGATTCAAAAAGTTCGAAATCAACTTTTCTTCCCATAGTGATTACCCTCCCTGCTAGGGTATCTACTTGAGGTGAAGTGGCATTAGGATTATCTGAATCGGTGGAGGAATCTTCACTTGGAAACGGCTCGCGACGGGTCGCCTTACGGAACGCTTCCCTGTCACCATGGTCGCTCCAATCACCGAACCTCTCCTCTTAGGCGCCATTGAATCCGTAGGAAGGCTTGAGAGAAGTGGAATTAGAGATGGGAAGGTTTTGGAAGAGTTTTGAAGGGATTTGGTGGAGGATTCGAAGAGTAATGAAGTGACTAGGTGTCGACTCTGCCCTAATAAATTAATTTTGGAATCCCAGGTGTCGACTCCCGTAAAGTCGGGTATCGAATCCAAGTCGCTAACATAGTCAGCGCTCGAACTGGAGTCGGCTCCACTTACACGGGTGTCGGATCCAAGGTCAGGGACTGAGAGCGACACAATCAGAGGTGTCGACTCCAATGATAGTTTTAAAGAAAAATAATTGAAATTCAACCATTGAAACTTGTCAAAATATATTTTATAAAATCTTGATAAAATTTTTGGAGTATTAAGAATTAAATACCTCAGATGACTAGATAATCTGTCCTTAAAATTATGAAAGGAATATCAAGAAATTAATATAGATCTAGAAAGTCATTACTTATAGTTTCAAAATCAATCCAAAGGGTCACATATCCCTAATTCACCTCTAAGATAACAAAATCTCTCTTCACTCAAAGGTTTTGTAAATATATCAGCTAATTGTTCTTCAGTATTAACATATTCAAGATAAATTTCATTATTAGCTACATGTTCTCTTATAAAATGATATCTAATTTTAATGTGTTTTGTTCTTGAATGTTGAATTGGATTTTTAGTTAGATTTATTGCACTTGTGTTATCACATCTAATTGGAGTTTTATCAAGTGTTATGCCATAATCTTCAAGTTGTCTCTTAATCCAAAGGATTTGAGCACAGCAACTTCTAGCTGCAACATATTTTGCTTCAGCAGTGGATAATGCAACTGAATTTTGCTTTTTGCTAAACCAAGAGATTAAGTTACTACCTAAGAATTGACATGCTCCACTTGTGCTTTTTTCTATCTAATTTACATCCAGTATAATCAGAGTCAGAATAAGCAATCAAGTTTAATGTTGAGTCTCTAGAATACCATAACCCTACATTTTTAGTTCCACTTAATATCTTAAGATTCTTTTTACAGCAATTAAATGTGATTCTTTAGGTTCAGATTGAAATCTAGCGCACAAACATACAGCAAACATTATATCTGGTCTACTAGCTGTTAAGTAAAGAAGAGATCCGATCATACCTCTATAATATTTCTGATCTACTTTCTTACCATCATCATCTTTATCCAATTTGCATGAAGGACTCATAGGAGTTCCAAGTGGTTTGATTGACTCGATTCCAAACTTCTTGAGCAGTTCTTTTGTGTATTTGGCTTGATTGATGAAAATTCCTTCTTTGCTTTGTTTGATTTGAAATCCTAGGAAGAAGTTGAGTTCTCCCATCATACTCATTTCAAACTCACCCTGCATCAACTTAGCAAATTCTTGACATAACAAATTGTTAGTAGCACCGAATACAATATCATCAACATATATTTGTACTACTAATAAATCCTTGTCTTTTCTTTTTAAAAATAGTGTTTTATCAACATTTCCTCTTATGAAATCATTTTCAATATATTTGTACTACTAATAATCATCTAGGTGCTTGTTTTAAACCGTATAGTGCTTTGTGTAATTTAAAAACATGATTTGGAAATTCATGATCTTCAAAACCAGGTGGTTGTTCAACAAAAACTTCCTCATTTATAAATCCATTTAAAATGCACTTTTAACATCCATTTGAAATAAATTGATATGCATATGTGTTGGCCCAGATGGCAACCCAAGAGGGGGGGGGGTGAATTGGGTACTTTAAAAATTAAGCCTTTTAAAACAATTTAAACTATTGATGAGAGGATATACACAATTAATTCAAGTTAAAGCACAATAGCAAGAGAGAGAGACAAATAAACACGGCAAACACAAAGATTTTATAGTGGTTCGGTGTATCCAACACCTACGTCCACTCCCAAGCTCCACTTGGGTCCACACTATAATCTTCTCGATTACAGTCGAGTTGTTTTACAAGCTCACAACCCAAACTTGTTGTTTTTTGGGGATCACAACGAACCCAGCCGGTTTTACACGGGCTCACCAGCACAAAACCCAACACACAAGCTATCCTTAGCTTGTACCGAGGTAAACTACCTCCACTAATTCAATCCACTGATTGAATTAGCAAACAACAAGATAAAAATATGAGTTTAGTACAAAACAGCTCCTTTTGAGCAGATATTTTAAAATAAAAGAAAAGTTTAGAAGGGCCTGTTTAGATTCGATTTGAGTGCAGGCTTTTCTTCTTTTCCTCAACTCCTTTGAAGTGTGGAATCGGGCCTCAGCTCAGATTCTTCACGGATTGAATGTTGGAGTTGATTTGAACTTTTCTCCCTTTCTTTGAATGTTGAAAATCTCTTGATTTGATCTTGAATGGCTCTTGGATTTTCTTCTAGACTTTCTTGGATTGATGAACTTGAGCACAGATGAAGTCTCCTTTGATTTCACTCCTTCTCTTTCACTCTATTTTTGAATCTCGGATTTTTCAAATGACGCTCTGTTTTTCCTCTTTCTGAAAGATTTTTCTTTTTCTCTCTTGATCTATATATGTATATGTTTTGATTTGAAATGGCCTCTCTATTTATAGACTCTGCAAAAATATAGCCGTTAGAAACAAAGAAATATAGCCGTTATTAAAAATATTACCGTTGGCGCTGAGTTGGCATACAGAAAAATCACGCCCAGATTTGTTGGAGTCGGCTCCAACTTTAGGCGAGTCGGCTCGAAGACGCGATGCCAAAAATAGAAACATTCAGATAGTTAAGGGGTCGACTCAAGAAAATAAGGTGTCGGCTCCTGACAGTCGGGGGTCGACTCATGAAAAGCAAGGGGTCGACTCGAGAAGTGCTCAGAAAAACAACTCTCTGGAGTCTGAGCAGAGTCGACTCTTACAGTCATGGAGTCGGCTCGACAATATCGGGGGTCGACTCGAGAAAGGAATCTCTGTATACTGAGTGGAGTCGACTCTGAAACTCTAGAGTCGGCTCCGGAACGTATCAAAAATCAGAGAATTTTCTGATTGACTTTGAAATTCGTTCCAGATTAATTTTAAATCAATTTTTGACTTGAATATAATAAATTTGACATTAAGAATCAATTCAAGATATGTTCCAAAAACTCATTGATTGAAATATGAAGTATAAAAATTTCTTTTTGAAAGCTTAAACATGGAGCTTGAAGCTACTTTCCAATTGATTAAGTCATACTTAACATACTCATTGATTATGAGAAATAAATTCATTGCTCATGTAAATAAATTCATTGCATCTTTTAATATACTCATGGCTTTTGGTAATCATCAAAATCAATAAAATTGGGGCAACAATTTCTCAACAATCTCCCAACAATCTCCCCTTTTTGATGATGACAAAAATTGAGTATATGCATGATTAATTGAAGAATTTATTTAATTTTCATAGTTAGGCTCCCCCTGAATGAGGTAGCTCCCCCTATGAAACTCAAATAAATATCCCATTCATTCAATTTAAACTCATACATTTAATGTCAAAATTCAGCATTTTCATCTAAATTGCTTTTTCATTCATTCTCTGTATGTGTAATGTTTAATTATTACTCCCTTCATTCAATTATTTATTATATGCATATACAATAACATTCGTTTAATTTCTCCCATGCATATACAGTCATGTATAAAACTCTCCCCTTTTTTGTTATCAACAAAAAGGTAGAGAAGCATCAAACACAATCACATTCACGATTTAAGATATGCTTTAACATGAACTGAGATTCATTGATAAATAAGAGAAGTACATTCAAACTCAAACTTCATTGAACATTCAAAACTAACTTTTCATTACTTCATTATATCAAAATGTAAATCATAATAAATTTCATTACATTGCAAAAACTAAACATCCATTACATCAAAAATGTGTCCTTACAATTCTTGTTAAGTGATCTACATGTTCTTCATTCCATCAGTTAAGCTTGACATATTCTTCAGTCTTTCATCAAAAAGTACAAGCAGTTAAAATCTTGTCTTGAAGCTCGGCATTGCACTTTGCATAAGTCTCACCATCTCCACAAATGTCTTTAAGTTCTTCAAAAATATTCTTTAAATCACCACTTAAAGACTCAGTAGAGGAGCTAAGAGTAGATTCAATCTTGGTAATTCGATCATCTAATGAATAAGAGTTTCTTTAAGATTCATGAATTTATGTCAAACTCAGTCTTCATTCTATCCTCTTGATCATCAAGAAGACTCTTGAGCTGCTCTAACTGAAGATCTGAAAAACCAACTGATGAAGAAGATGGCTGATCAAACATTGGAGCAGGAGAAGGGGCCGGAACTGGAACAGAAGAACTAGGAGGCACAGGTGATGAATGTCTAACAGAAGGTCCAGGTGCCTCAACATCAGCGGCTCTATCTTCCAACTGATTTTTCCTTTCCCATCTACCATCTTTTTTCACAAATCCCATCCTATGAATAGTAGCCAAGCTATAGTAATCAGTGTGTCTCAAATTTCTCATGGCTCACTATCGGAAATAATTATCCCTTGGCTTTGAAAAATCTTAGTTAATATCATGCCATAGGGTAGACTTGATTTCTTCTTGCTCCCACAGTCAGCTATGTACCAAATTATCATATTCGGAAGATTGATAGGTCTCCCAGTCACTACAGCATCCATAACAAAAATATCTCTCTCAGATACATAATCAAACCTCCCAGTCTTAGGGAACAGAATCCTACTGCATATGTTATGGAGAAGCCTTAATTCCAAAGATAGTTGATTTGCATGGACTTCTTCAAAACCAACAATTTCTTTATTTAACAATCTTGATAAAGCTGGGCTCCTATCATCAGGTGAAAATGTAGAAGGACCAGACACTGAAAGATCCAAAAGTCTTGAGAGTAATCCACTGTACATTTATCCTATTTCCTCTAATCAAGCTGACCAATCCATTATCTCCTCTTGACAAATTTTTATAAAACTCTTTAACCAAGGCGGGGTAGGTTGGGCAATCTAATGAACAATTTTCTCCCATCCCATTTCAATTAATTGTCTTCCTACAAGAAAACCCTCCGCCTCAAATAATCAAAATCCACCTTTCTCCCGGTTGTAATAATTCTATCGGCTAGGCGGTCTACCTGAGAGGTGGCCGCAGCAGGAGAAGCACTCGGAGTTGAAGAGGACGAGGTGGAATCCATGCTCGGAGACGGTTCGCGAGCGGGACGCCTCACCGTCTTCTTCCTCTTCATCCCGGCCGCTCCAAGGCTAGAACCACGGGTTTTAGGTGCCATTGATTTAGTGAAAGGTTAATCAAGGGTTTCTAAGGATTTGGTAGGTTGGGAAAATCTTTGGAGAGAGATTTTGATTGATTTGAGAAGATAGAAATGAACGAGGGGTCGACTCTGCCCTAGAAAAATCGACCTGGGACCACTTCGAGTCGGCTCCCGCAAAGTGTGGAGTCGACTCCGGAGTCACAGAAACCTCCCGAAGTGGAGTCGACTCGCACAGAGATGGGGTCGGCTCCAGAGTTTCAGCAGAAACATGGAGTCGACTCCGATACTGATCGAGTCGGCTCCGAGACCATTTCAGAGCAAAAACATAAAGTTTCAGAGAATCTGAAATGTGTCCGGAATTGATCATAAAATTGATAAAAAATCATTGGATTTTAATAGATCAATTAGATATGAATTCTAGATAAGATTTCCTTAAAGATCAGGGATTTGAAAGAATTTTAGATAAAATTTCCTTAGATTTCTAGATAATTTTTCTTAGGGGTTTCAAATTCATTCTAATGGATCACAAATCCCTAACTCTCCTCTAAGATAACAGAATCTTTCTTCACTCAAGGGTTTTGTAAATATGTCAGCTAATTGATCTTCAGTGTTAACATAATCAAGACATATTTCATCATTAGCTACATGTTCTCTTATAAAATGATATCTAATTTCTATGTGTTTTGTCCTTGAATGTTGAATTGGATTTTTGTTAGATTAATTGCACTTGTATTATCACATTTTATGGTGTTTTGTCAAGTGTGATACCATAGTCTTCAAGTTGTCGCTTAATCCATAGGATTTGCACAGCAACTTCCAGCTGCAACATATTCAGCTTCAGTAGTTGATAATGCAACTGAATTTTGCTTTTTGCTAAACCATGTGATTAAGTTACTTCCTAAGAATTGGCATGCACCACTTGTGCTTTTTCTATCTAACTTACATCCAGCATAATCAGAATCAGAATATGCAATTAGTTTAATGTTGAGTCTCTAGAATACCATAAACCTACATTTTTTGTTCCATTTAAGTATCTTAATATTCTTTTAACAGCATTAAATGTGATTCTTTAGGTTCTGATTGAAATCTAGCACATAACATACAGAAACATTATATCAGGTCTACTTGCAGTTAAATAGAGAGGGATCCGATTATACCTCGATAATACTTTTGATCAACTTTCTTACCTTCTTCATCTTTGTCTAGCTTGCATGAAGGACTCATTGGAGTTCCAAGGGGTTTCATTGAATTCCATACCAAACTTTTTGAGTAGTTCCTTGTGTACTTGGTTTGGTTGATGAAAATTCCCTCCTTTTCTTGTTTGATTTGGAGTCCAAGGAAGAAGTTGAGTTCTCCCATCATGCTCATTTCGAATTCTCCCTGCATCAACTTTGCAAATTCTTGACATAGAGATTGTTAGTAGCACCAAAAATAATGTCATCTACGTATATTTGTACTACTAATAAATCTTTACTTTTTCTTTTCAAAAATAATGTTTTATCAACATTTCCTCTTGTAAAATCATTTTCTATTAAGAATTTACTTAACCTATCATACCAAGCTCTAGGTGCTTGTTTCAAACCATATAAAGCTTTGTGCAATTTAAAAACGTGATTTGAAAATTCGTGATCTTCAAAACCTGGTGGTTGTTCTACATAACTTCTTCATTTATAAATCCATTTAAAAATGCACTTTTTACATCCATTTGAAATAAGTTAAATTCATGTGACATGCAAATGCAAGTAATAGTCTAATGGCTTCTAATCTAGCTACTGGTGCAAAGGTTTCATCAAAATCAATACCTTCTTCTTGATTATATCCTTTTGCAACTAATCTAGCTTTGTTTCTAATTACTATGCCATTTTCATCTAGTTTATTTCTAAATACCCATTTTGATCCTATAACAGAATGATTTTAGGTCTTTCACTAATGTCCATACATTATTTCTAGTAAATTGATTTAATTCTTCTTGCATAGCTAACATCCAATTATTATCTTTTTCAGCTTCTTCAATAGTTTTAGGTTCAATTTGTGATACAAATGCAAGATGATTACTAATATTTCTCATAGATGATCTAGTTCTTATTCCTTGAGATGGATCACCTATAATCAATTCCTTAGGGTGACTATAAGCATATCTCCAATCTCTTGGAAGATCTATATCATTATGATTAGTGTTAGTATCATCATCCTTATGTGAATCATTATCTTTAGCTTCTTGCTCATGATCTGAAGATACTTCAATATTAAGTTTTTCAAGATCTTTTCAATTATGTTTGTATCTTCCTCATCATCAAACTTTTCAGAACTAGTTGCTAAAGATTCATCAAAAACTACATGAATGGATTCTTCAACTACTAAGGTTTTCTTGTTAAATACTCTATATGCTTTACTAGTTGTTGAATATCCTAAGAATATTCCTTCATCAGATTTAGCATCAAATTTTCCTAAATTGTTTTTACCATTATTATGAACAAAACATTTACATCCAAATGCATGAAAGTATTTTATATTAGGTTTTCTTTCATTCCATAATTCATAAGGTGTTTTCTTAAGTATTGGTCTTATTAGGGCTCTATTTAAGATGTAACATGCTGTGTTAATAGCTTCCGCCCAAAAATACTTTGGTAGGTTGCTTTCACATAGCATGGTACGGGCCATGTCTTCTAAAGTCCTATTTTTCCTTTCAACTACACCATTTTGTTGTGGAGTCCTAGGGGCTGAAAAATTATGATTAATTCCATTTTCAGCACAAAAATTTTCAAATAAGTGATTTTCAAATTCAGTTCCATGATCACTTCTTAGAGACACTATGGTAGTGTTTTTCTCATTTGTGACTTTCTTAAAGAATTTCAGGAATATCGAGAAAGTCTCATCTTTGTGAGCTAAAAACATTACCCAAGTATATCTAGAGTAATCATCTACAATCACTAGACCATATTTCTTTCCTCCTAGACTTGTGGTTCTAGTTGGTCCAAAAAGGTCCATGTGAAGTAGCTCTAATGGCCTAGAAGTTGAAACAACATTTTTAGATTTGAAAGAACTTCTAGTTTGTTTTCCAAATTGACATGCATCACATATTTTGTTGTTTTCAAAATCTATTTTAGGTAACCCTTTAACTAAATCCATTTTAATTAGTTTTGAAATAAGGTGTGTGCTTGCATGACCTAATCTACGATGCCATAACCATCCAATTTCATTCATATTAGCATTATCAGCAATTAAGCAATGATCACTCATAGATAATTTTCTAGATCAACCAAGTAAACATTGCCATGTCTATAACCAGTAAATACAATGCTATTATCAATGGAATTAGTACTGTGCAGAAAGAAGATTTAAATGATACATTAAAATTTTATCGCACAATTGGCTTATACTAATTAAGTTATGCTTCAAACCATCAACATAAAGTACATTATCATAAAAGTGGATGGAGTTATACGGATTTTACCAAGGCCCATAATTGACCTTTACCATTATCGCCAACGTAACAACTCCACCTTTCTTTTCTTCAAGGGTGATGAATTCTTCTTTGTCACCCGTCATATGTCTTGAGCAGCCACTATCAAGATACCACTTTCTCTTTGATCTTTTGGCCACAAGACATTCCTGCAATAAAATCAAACTTTATGTTTAGGTACCCAAGCTTTCTTGGGTCCTTCATGGTTAGTAGCAACAAAATTGTTCCTTTCGGAACCCATATTTTCTTCCTTTAAAATTTAAATTCTTATTTGGTTTTTGTAAATTACATTCAAATGATTTATGCCCTTTTAAATTGCATTTAAAACAAGTGATGTTACTTTGGTAGCACGTACAAAAATGTTTTTCAAAGATTTTTGTTTTCTAAATGTATTATATCCTAATCCAGCCTTATCAAAAACTGCTTTTTGACTATCTAAAATCATGTTTAGTTTAGTAGAACTTAAGGTGAATTTATCAACAATATCTTTGTATTTTTTAACTTCTTTCTTTAGAAATTCATTTTCTACAATTGCTGTTCATTTCCCAAAGATAGAGTTTGTATTTGCTTTTTCAAATCTTTTATTAGATTTTCGTTTTCAGATTTAGTATATTAATTTCATGAGTAAAATCATCCTTTTCTTTAAGAAACATCTCCTTTTTATCTTTTAAATCTTTAATTGCAAGCATCACTTCATTTTTCTCTTTAATTAAGTTTATGTTTTCAGTTTTCAGAGATTTATATTTCTTTTTCAAAATTTTAAAATCATCTACAAGTTCATTGAAGGCTTCAAATAATTCATCAAAAGCAAAATCATCACAAGGGTTTTCAGAACTTACCTCGTCGTCGTCGTTCGCCATAAAACAAATGTTGGCAACCTCTTTTTGTTCTTCTTCTTCGGAAGAAGATTCATCACTGTCGCTCCAAGTTGCAACATACGCTTTCTTCTTTTTCTTGAAGTCTTTTTCAAT
>UESW01004585.1:0-21615 GCA_900491605.1 Calamus simplicifolius | reverse complement strand
GGACAATCATATCTATAATGCCCCGGTTTCTTACATTCATAACAGATCAAGGGGTCTTTCTCTTTGTCCTTGTCCTTATCTTTTTCCTTTTCTCCTTCCATCTTATTTCCAAATTTCTTTTTGTGGAAGGGTTTCTTTCTCCTCATAAATTTCTTAAACTTTCTTGCTAGAAGAGCTGTGTCTTCATCATCATCCTCATCATCGCTGCTGCTATCTTCAACTTTTGCAGCCTTGAGGGCAATTGTCTTCTTCTTTTGCTATCCTCCTCCACATGTTGCTTCATTGTCAATTCATGGGTCATAAGAGATCCAAGAAGCTCTTCCAAAGGTAGAGTGTTTAGATCTTTGGCTTCTTGAATGGCTGTCATTTTGGCTTCCCATGATCTTGGTAATGACCTAAGAATTTTGCGAACCAATTCAGCATTAGTATAGGTTTTTCCAAGACTCTTCAAACCATTAACAATATCAGTAAATCTAGTATACATGCATGTTATGGTTTCAGATTGTTCCATGCTAAACAATTCATATTTATGCACAAGTATATTAATCTTAGATTCTTTAACTTGGTTGGTTCCCTCATGGGTAACCTCTAATCTATCCCATATCTCTTTAGCGGAATTACAGGTAGAGATACGATTAAATTCATTAGCATCAAGAGAACAATATAAAACATTCATGGCTTTTGCATTAAGCTGAGCCATCTTCCTATCATTTTCATTCCAATCCCTTTCGGGCTTAGGAACTATAGAACCATCAACTAAGTGTGTGGGTGTACTAGGTCCATTAATTATGACACTCCATAATTCATAATCTGAAGCTTGAATGAATATCCTCATTCTTGCTTTCCAATATGAATAGTTGGAACCATTAAATAAGGGTGGTCTATTTGTGGAATGGCCCTCAGCAAAACTTGAGCTGGCTTGTGTTGCCATTTGGATCTTTCGCTCTTGATCGTGTGATCAATCAAAAACAAATGAGCACAAGCTCTGATACCAATTGTTGGCCCAGATGGCAACCCAAGAGGGGGGGGTGAATTGGGTTCTTTAAAAATTAAGCCTTTTAAACAATTTAAACTATTGATGAGAGGATAACAATTAATTCAAGTTAAAGCACGATAGCAAGAGAGAGAGAGAGAGATAAATAAACACGGCAAACACAAAGATTTTATAGTGGTTCGGTGTATCCAACACCTACGTCCACTCCCAAGCTCCACTTGGGTCCACACTATAATCTCCTCGATTACAGTCGAGTTGTTTTACAAGCTTACAACCCAAACTTGTTGTTTTCCGGGATCACAACGAACCCAGCCGGTTTTACACGGGCTCACCAGCACAAAACCCAACACACAAGCTATCCTTAGCTTGTGCCGAGGTAAACTACCTCCACTAATTCAATCCACTGATTGAATTAGCAAACCACAAGATAAAATATGAGTTTAATACAAAACAGCTCCTTTGAGCAGATATTTCAAAATAAAAGCAAGGTTTAGAAGGGCCTGTTTAGATTTGATTTGAGTGCAGGCTTTTCTTCTTTTCCTCAACTCCTTTGAAGTGTGGAATCGGGCCTCAGCTCAGATTCTTCACGGATTGAATGTTGGAGTTGATTTGAGCTTTTCTCCCTTTCTTTGAATGTTGAAAATCTCTTGATTTGATCTTGAATGGCTCTTGGATTTTCTTCTAGACTTTCTTGGATTGATGAACTTGAGCACAGATGAAGTCTCCTTTGATTTCACTCCTTCTCTTTCACTCTATTTTTGAATCTCGGATTTTTCAAATGACGCTCTGTTTTTCCTCTTTCTGAAAGATTTTTCTTTTTCTCTCTTGATATATGTATATTTTGATTTGAAAACGGCCTCTCTATTTATAGACTCTGCAAAAATATAGCCGTTAGAAACAAAGAAATCTAGCCGTTATTGAAAAATCTTACCGTTGGCGCTGAGTTGGCATTCAGAAAAAATCACGCCCAGATTTGTTGGAGTCGGCTCCAACTTTAGGCGAGTCGGCTCGAAGACGCGATGCCAAAAATAGAAACATTCAGAAAGTTAAGGGGTCGACTCAACGAAAATAAGGTGTCGACTCCTGACAGTCGGGGGTCGACTCATGAAAAGCAAGGGGTCGACTCGAGAAGTGCTCAGAAAAATAACTCTCTGGAGTCTGAGCGGAGTCGACTCACACAGTCATGGAGTCGGCTCGACAATATCGGGGGTCGACTCTTGAAATCACAGGGGTCGACTCGAGAAAATCAGACATCTCTGTATACTGAGTGGAGTCGACTCTGAAACTCTAGAGTCGGCTCCGGAACGTATCAAAAATCAGAGAATTTTCTGATTGACTTTGAAATTCGTTCCAGATTAATTTTAAATCAATTTTTGACTTGAATAATAAATTTGACATTAGGAATCAATTCAAGATATGTTCCAAAAACTCATTGATTGAGATATGAAGTATAAAAATTTCTTTTTGAAAGCTTAAACATGGAGCTTGAAGCTACTTTCCAATTGATTAAAGTCATACTTAACATACTCATTGATTATGATAAATAAATTCATTGCTCATGTAAATAAATTCATTGCATCTTTTAATATACTCATGGCTTTTGGTAATCATCAAAATCAATAAGATTGGGGCAACAATTTCTCAACAATCTCCCCAACAGAAATAAGGCTAGATTAGTTGCAAAGGAATATAATCAGGAAGAAGGTATAGATTTTGATGAAACCTTTGCACTTGTTGCTAGATTAGAAGCCATTAGACTACTGCTTGCATTTGTATGTCATATGAATTTCAACTTATTTCAAATGGATGTTAAAAGTGTATTTTTTAATGGTTTTATAAATGAGAAAGTTTATGTTGAACAACCTCCTGGTTTTGAAGATCATGAATTTCAAACCACGTCTTCAAATTACACAAAGTACTTTATGGTTTAAAGCAAGCACCTAGAGCATGGTATGATAGATTAAGTAAATTTTTGATTGAAAATGATTTTTTTAGAGGAAATGTTGATAAGTCTTTATTTTTAAAAAGAAAAGAAAAAGATTTATTAATTGTTTAAATTTATGTTGATAACATTGTATTTGGTGCTACTAACAATCTCCTTTGTCAAGAATTTGCTAAGTTAATGCAGGAAGAATTCGAGATGAGCATGATGGAAGAACTCAACTTCTTCCTTGGACTTCAAATCAAACAAGAGAAAGCGGGGATTTTCATCAACCAAATAAAGTACACAAAGGAAATACTCAAGAAGTTTGGTATGGAATCTGCTAAACCTCTTGGTACGCCAATGAGTCCCTCATGCAAGCTGGACAAGGATGAAGAAGGTAAGAAAGTATATCAGAAGCATTACCGATGTATGATCGGATCACTTCTTTACTTAACTGCAAGTAGGCCAATATTATGTTTTCTGTTTGCCTATGTGCAAGATATCAATCTAATCCTAAAGAATCACATTTATTTGCTGTTAAAAGAATCTTTAGATACTTAAATGGAACTAAAAATGTAGGATTATGGTATTCTAGAGACTCAACCTTGAAATTGATTGCTTATTCTAATTCTGATTATGCTGGTTGTAAATTAGATAGGAAGAGTACAAGTGGTGCATTCCAACTTTTAGGAAGTAACTTAATCTCTTGGTTTAGCAAGAAGTAAAATTCGGTTGCATTATCCACTGCTGAGGCAGAGTATGTTGCAGCTGGAAGTTGCTATGCTCAAATCCTTTGGATTAAGCGACAACTTGAAGATTATGGTATCACACTTGATAAAATTCCTATTAGATGTGATAACACTAGTGCCATCAATTTAATGAAGAATCCAATCCAACACTCTAGAACTAAACACATAGAAATTAGACATCACTTTATTAGAGAACATGTTTCCAACAATGATGTTTGTCTTGAATATGTGAATACTAATGATCAATTAGCTGATATTTTTACCAACCATTAAGTGAAGAAAGATTTTGTTATCTTAGAGGAGAATTAGGAGTTTGTGATCCTTTAGAATGACTTTCTGAAACTCTTAAGGACAACAACTATCTAGACTTCATCAATTTCTTGAAAATCTCTATGTTCAATAAGGAAATTTATCTAGAAATTTGATTCATTGTTTTCCCAATTGATTAAGGAACACTTATCTAGAGTTTGATGATTAATTTGATCATCAGATCCTTGAAATTCAAATTTTTCACTGAAACTATTGTGGAGTCGATACCTATAGTTTGTGGAGTCGACACCTTCCTATTTGATGTTCTATCTGGGCAATTAGAGCCGACACCTGCTTCTGCAGAGCCGACTCTAATTTGGACACTAATAGATTTTCTGGTTCGAAGCCGACACCTTGCTTTGCGGGAGTCGACTCTAAGTGAACCTAGGTCAAAAATATATAGGCGGAGTCGACACCTATTCGGGTTCTATCGTCTCCAATCCTCTCTAGAGTCATTCCAAACATTTCAACCCCTCTAAACCCTTCAAATCCCTTGATTACTCAATCCAATCAAATCCTATGGCTCCTAAAAGGCGTGCTATCATTGGAGGTTCGGCCGTTCCCATGAGGCGTCGCACGATTCGGAGGCAAGCGCCATCTTCATCATCTTCTGCCACTTGTGAGGCTTCTCCATCTTCTCCTCACATCGACCAATTAGCGGGTAAGGCTATCACAACCGGAAGGAAGGTTGATTTTGATTTCTTTGCTTCGGAGGGTTTCTCTATTGGGCGTCAATTGAAGGAAATGGGATGGGAGAAAGCTTGTTCCTTGGATGTTCCTACCTACCCGGCCCTCGTAAGAGAATTCTACAATGATTTGAGTAGAGGAGAGGGAGGTTTAGTAAGTTATGTGAGAGGAACAAGAGTTGTGATCACTGCTGAGATACTTGGAAATTTGTTAGAGATGCCCACTATTGGAATAAATAGTATCAGCATGATGATCGTGGTGGTGCCCTATCTAGGATGTTGGGTAGAGAAGTATCTGAGTTTGAGGAGATTTTGGCAAATCAACTGAATTTGGAACTCAGGCTTCTTCACAACATCTGCGGGAGGATATTATTTCCAAAGATAGGCAGATTTAAGTATGTCTCAGAGCGAGACATCTTGCTGATGGATTGTATCATTACCGGGTAGCCAGTAAACTTAGCTGGGATGATGATAGGCTATATGGCAGAGGCAGCTACCAAGAAAAGATCTACATTGCCATATGGTATGATTCTGACTTTAGTATTCAGAAGCCAAGGTGTGTTAATCATGGACAATGAGCCACTGAGGAAATTAAGGCATACAGACTACTACAGTGTCTCTACCATTCACCGTATGGGCTTCAGAAAGGTAAATGGTAATTGGATAAAAGGAGGACGAGCGGCTAGAGCAGAGGAGGCCAGAGTTGAGGAGGCCAGAGTAGAGGACATCCCTGGACCATTAGTTGCAGAACCATCAGTCCCTAACCCATCTATTGCGGGACCATCTACTGCTGGACCTTCTGAGGCTGGACCGAGCACATATTCTTCACCTCCACCTCAGACAGCATTTGTATCTGGTAGATTTTTGGATGTGCAGATTGGTCAGCTCAGAGCATTATTAGCTGAGTATGACAGTCAGAGGAGAGATGAGATTAGTCAGATGAAAGATGACATCAGACAGTTTAAGGAGGAGATCAATTCCAGACTTGACTTGATTTTATTTTCTATTAACCGCTCTGCAGAGTCCCTTGGTACTGAGCTTCAAAAGATTTTTGAAAGACTGGAAGGAATTGCAGACGGATCTATAGCTTATCTAGATGCTACTGAACAATTGAAGAAAGATTTAAACCTTGCTGTTGCTCAAGTTGAGAGTTGTCTTGAAGGCTTTAAGAAATCACAAAAAGATGAGATTATGGAAATGATAGGTTATCTGAAGAAAATTGTCTACAAACATGTTTGATTGACCTTCTATTTCCTATAGTGATACCCCATCTAAGCCTATTCTACCCTAACCTATTAGAAACCTAAGATTAGCTTTTCATATTTTGAATCTTAGGTTTTCTAGTTTACTATACTTTGTCAGCTTATATCTAGGATTTTCTGATTGATATAGTACTTTACTGAGAATGTATTTTGATAGACACATGTAATGCATCTTGAAATGAAATACAATTATCTTTTTATTGCAAATTTGTCTATGACGAGCAATTACAATGGATGAAGTTTACTATCTCTATGATTGAATGAACCAACAACCTCGCTCTGATAACCTACATTATTATTTTAAACTCACCTTATTGCTGATAACAAAAAAGGGGGAGAGAAAATTGTATATGCATAAAGAAGAGAGCATGAAAGAATATAAGAGAGAATGAAAGAATATAAGATTTATAAGATTTCAATATGTTTTAATCAATTGGCATATCTCAAAAAGAGGGAGAGAAATCTATAAATTCTAATCAATTGATCATATTTCAATTTATTTACATGTACCTTGCTTAGGGGGAGTTATTTAATGCAGGGGGAGCTTAACGATTTTCTATGTTAAATTATTTTCTATATCAAATCATCTTGATTGCTGCTTATAATAGAACTCAAGTATGTTTTTTAAAGTTCATTTTGAAACTTGACATCAAATTCTCTGTTAGGAAGTTTTAAAGCTTTAACAATGTCTATAACACTTATTTTGAATGAATTTCTAATGCATATACTCAAAGTTTTTGTCATCATCAAAAAGGGGGAGATTGTTGACCCAATTATTGATTTTGATGATTAACAAAACTAATTGAGTATAACATTTGAAGTTACTAATAATTTTGGTTTAGTTTTTCAGTTTATAATATGATTTATTAATCAAAATCATAAGAAAAATCAAGTTCTAGTTCGAATCTAATGTCAAGGTAAGATTGCAGACATTAGAGTCGACACATGGAATCGCAGAGTCGACTCCGAAAATTGGCACAAACTTAGAGTCGACGCCTGGACTGTTAGAGCCGACTCTAATAGAAAAGATAGAACGATGGTTTTTCTGGTCACGATTTAGAGTCGATGCCTGGACTGTTAGAGTCGACTCCAAAAGATTTTCGTGTCGACCCCAGAAAAGTCAGAGATGACTCTAGATTGAGCGGATTGGGGATTTTTGATTTAGAGCCGACTCCAAAAAAGTTAGAGTCGACTCCAGTTTGTCAGAAACGACTCCAGAACTGTCAGAACATCTCTAAAATTTATCTTTATATTTTTAATCCCAACGGCTATTACCCTTTTTGGTTCTAATCCTTCTTACACTTGTTTCTAATGGATAGTTTTTGGCTATTTATGGATTAAGAAGAATCTATAAGAAGAGGTTTATTGTATTCGAAAAAAAGGAGGACAAGCAAGAAAACAAGAGAGAAAAATCAGAAAAACAAGAGTGAAATCCATCAGAAAATCAAAAGAGAAAAGAGGGAAGATTCGAAAGGAAAGATTATACTGATCTCCCAAAATAAAAGAGAGAAATTTCTAGCATCCCTTGTTCTATTTTGAAGAAATCCCAAAAGAAGAAGGAAGCCCTAGCTTTCTAATCTTCGGAGCTTCAAGAGCATTCTAAAGGAAGATCCACTCAAGAGAAGAGAAGAAGCAAGCCACCAAGATCTGTAAATGAGGCTTTGATTCCTATCTCTTTATTATTGTTCTATTATTGTATATTTGCTCATTAGAGGAGCTTTTAAATTTGTAAAAATGTTATTGTTTGCTGGGTCAATCAGAGGATTGATTCCGTTGAGGCTGTTAGCCTTGTGCAAGCTGTTGCTTGTGTTGTAAGGTTGTGTGCTAGTGAGCCTTGAAAACCAACTGGGTTCGTTGTGCATCCGGAAAAATAACAAGTTTGAGTTGTGAGCTTGTAAAATAACTCTGCTGTAATCAGATTGATTATAGTGTGGACCCAAGAGGTACTTGGGAGTGGATGTAGGTGTAGATACACCGAACCACTATAAAACTTCTTGTGTTTGCAGTGATTGTTTCCTTGTCTCTTACTCTCTATCTTTGCATACTCTGTTTTAATTCGTATACATCTAAGTTTTCACTTCCGCTTGGGGATTGTTTTTTAAAAGGAGTTTAATTTTTAAAAAACCCAATTCACCCCTCCTCTTGGGTTGCTATCTGGACCAACAAACACATATCCAACCTTCAAAGTAGTAAGGAAGAACATCATCTTATCCTTCCAACGAGTATAATTAGTGCCATCAAAACGATCAAGTTTCATGAAGTCTTGGTTCATGACTTTGAATGCAGAATCAGTTTGGTTTTCATTGATGAACAAAGGAGATAAACACTAAAAGATTGTTAGAGAGAAATGTACGGGGAATCTGGATTTGAGGCGTGAATGAACACTTTCCTTTTAGTGTTTATTTGCCCCCACTATAGATTGCAAATAGGAACCCGCAAAAACACTTTAGGATACAACAAATTCAAGATTATCATTTGCAAGCGATAATCTTCTATTGAGAACATCCTTATCTTTATAGAGAATTTAAAACGGTCAGATTGGGAAGGGTTGTATTCAAGAGATACGTCTTTTGGGCATAACCGAAGATTATTTCAAAAAAAAAAGAACCGCAGAAATTAACTACAAAAAATAAATTAGGCTTGATTGACTTTCATGCCCAAGATGCCCCAAGTGCCCAGGTGCCCATCTTTGACTTTAAATATATATTATAGGCCCAACTCATCCACAAGAGAAAGAGTCCACCAATATACATAAATAAGTATCCAATTCTCTAGTTATTCCATGTGGGACTAATCCCATTCACATCCTTCACACAAATTATACTTACAGCTACTAGCATATATTTGTATTCTTACATAAATGCAAAAGTTTTTGTATTCCAGATAAGTGTTTTCTGGTATAGTGGTCAATATTTAATATCTCCTTGTTGTGTTGTTGTTGCTAGACAAAAAGTGACAGTATTGGGCAAATACCTATTGCTTACCTACTATTGTCAATCTTTTATGTTACCAAATGGTAAAAAATGGATGAACTTATGTTGTGACAAGGTATGTCATATAAATGCTCTGTTTTGAGTCTCTTAAAATCTATTCCATGAGATTTAATAAAAATTTCTACAATTTACTAAATAATCCCATGACAGTTGGAATATCCAACTTATTGTTTATCTTATATTTGGATATTCAATTCTAATATATCTTTGTTTGATTCTCTTATTTGAGGTCTAGTCCATATATATATATATATATATATATATATATATATATATATATATATATATATATATATATATATATATATATATATATATATATATATATATATATATTATATTTCCTTAGAATTTGTTAAATCCAAGAAGAATTTGGCAAATCAATTAACTAAGGAATTAGATTTATCGAGGGGGTATTAAGCGCAAGGCCTTTAATATGCGCTGACCGCTTAAACCCAATTGATCCATACTGTATGTGTGATTAGTATAAGTCTGAGTCAAAGGACCTAGTTCAAGGTCTAATCCACTATGGTTCAAGTCCACAGACACCTCAACTATTACGCAGTATAAGAGGTCCTAAGATTTTTGTTATATTTATTTTATTTTTTTATTTAAAACTTTTATTGGGGATTGTTGAAAAAGTTTAAATAAAAAAAGGAACGACCGCGAGCGTACCGAAACGTTCATTAACATCCAGAATTGGGGATTGTTGAAAAAAGTTTAAATAAAAAAAAGTAACGACCGCGAGCATCCCGAAATGTTCATTAACATCCAGAAATGGCCCAAACAATTCAATTTGTAAGTCGTTTCTGATGTAATTTAGGGCTAACGGCTATCAGGCCTTTAAGGCCATTATGGGCTGAGCCGTTGGAGCTTTTATGGGCTAAGGCTGGGACTAAAAGATTCAAGACGGTATAGAATGATTTTGTGTTCTCATTATTTCTAATTTTCATTAATCTTTTCTTGGGCATCTGAAGGTAATCATTGGGTCACGATCTTTCTCGTAGTAAAAGGATCGGGTCAAGCCGGGTCGTTGTACCTTGAGGATAGATCGCCAACAACCTGCGGGACGAAAATCTGATCCTTAGGGCACTGTATAACACCCCTTGATCTTGATTTGATTCATATCATCTTTTGTTTTTTACTTTAATATGTATTTAAATTTCTATAATATATTTCTAGCAATTTCTAGGAAAGGATTTTTTTAAGATCAAAATTATTTTGCAACATATATATATATATATATATATATATATATATATATTCATCACAAGCAAACCCTAAAAGGCAATAACCAAATTCAAGTGGTGGTCTTTTTCCATAAAATATTCAATGTTTATAATAGAGATTGATCAAAATAATTATATCCATAAATCTGCAAAAAATGATAACTTAGAAAAAGACTAATGTGTAACTAAAAGCTAAAATTCAAGTCTTATTTATATCTAATAACTATAGATATATATCATTAATGAATAATAATAAAAAGATAATACAAACCCCATAGTAGATATAATTATAAAAAAATCAAAAAAAATAATTATCTAACACGATAGCATGGCTCTAAGTTTATATCTATCAATAAGTCTTACTTGTCTACGGTCATTGCTTGAATGTATAAATAAGAAAATATAGAACAAATGTAATAATATTTCAATACATCCTATGAAAACTACAAACCATAGTAAATAAATAAAATATAATAGTTTCTTACAACATGCATCGATGATCCTAACTAAAAGGCACAAAAGTAATCAATGCATTAAAAAAAATCTATTAAACATCCAATATCCAACCAAACAATGAACCAAATCAATCTCATATATTATGACCAATGATTTAGATTTTCAAATTATATAGTACATGAAATATTTCAACTCATCGATTTTACTTCTAATGTTCGTATTGTACTCACTTAATATATAAATAAGTGCCTTCAAGATACAAAATACTTTTAAAATATTTTATCCAAATATTTTTTAATATATATCAATTAAATTTGGCTACTTAAATAATATAAACCAAATGAAAACACAGCAATGTGCTATTAAAATCATTCATTTTACATCAATTTCAATGCTTAAAAAAATATAAAAAATGGCGTCTGCCTTTTTTTTCAGAAATTTATGCACACAATATTATCATCAATAGTGTTGCCGCCGGGATCCGTCCTCCGACTCGGACGCGGTCGATCTCCTGGTCGAACCTGCACAGAAGTCCTCGCGCGAGAGGCGTTGGGGGTGGCCCTCCGCGGAAGACCCTCCGACGCTCAAGTCAGTGGGGATCGGTGATCAACAGAAAATGGAGAGAGGGATCTCTCCAAGGAGTCTCTCCAAGGGTGGCCGATCGGAAGCTCTAAGGAGCGCCGACGAGTAGTGGGGGGGAGTGAGAGAGTGAGAGTGAGCCAGGGGGTGTGAGCGCATACCTGAGAGAATCTGGGGGTATCATATTTGTAGGCAATCACCTGGATCTTGAGCGCCTTCTGGAAGGTTCGAAGATTGTTAGGATACGAGGATGAATCGAATCAGGCCGTTGTGGGACCGGTGGGATCCGTATCTTGTTTGTTAAGGGATTGACGGCTAGGAGAGCTCCTTGATGGCCTGAGATCTGATAGGTGCATAGGTCCCAGGTAGCTATATTAGGTCCTAGACCACTCTTCAACATAGTTCTTTGCCTGGGATCCTGTTACGATAGGTCTAGGATCTCCCACGTCAGGTTCCGTGGAGGTGAGTATCGGATCATGGATTGCTCGGGAAGGCCGAGCTATAGGTAGTTCGAGGAAGCCGAGCTATGGAAACTCGGAGGAAGCCGAGCTATGGAAGCCCGGAGGAAGCCGAGCTATGGGAAGCTCGGGGAAGCCGAGCTATGGAAGCCCGAAGGATGCCGAGCTATAGGAAGCTCGGGGAAGCCGAGCTATGAAGCCCGGAGGAAGCCGAGCTATGAGAAGCTCGGGGAAGCCGAGCTATGGAAGCCCGGAGGAAGCGAGCTATGGGAAGCTCGGGGAAGCCGAGCTATGGACAGTTCGGAAAGGTCAGGCTATGGAAACCCGAAAAGGAACGAGTCAGAGGTCGCATGGTATGACGGACCATATTAGTTTAGCTTGTTCCTCGGGTGCATATTGTAGCGGGTAGAGGGATGTGGCTGATCCTAGCCCCTTCGCATGATTATCAATGCAATAACGATTCTACCCCTCAACACATTCCCTCACTCCCTAGTTCGAAGCGTAGGTTCGGGCGTAGGAATATAGGCTTAGGTGGCGCGATCTGCACTTGGGGATGCGTATTTGATTACTTGTGCAATGATGCCCTAATTAATGCCGTGGGGCCATCTTGCCTTTCCAAGGTGGATCCACCATTCCTTAGGGGCGAAGGTAATGGCTGGGGAATCGCCACATGGGAAATCTTGATTTTCATGGCGCCCGCAGCGGTAGTTCCGGACGCCTAGGTTGGGGCGTCTCATCCTTACCCTAAGGCGGTTTCGATTGAAAACTGAGTCGCGGCGGCGCTACCCTTATTTATAGAGCCCCTTTTTGTTCTCCTTTGAAGAACTTCGTCTTTCTGTTTTCGCTGCGATCTTACTCAGCATCTTTTGCGATTGAAGAAATGGTGAGCCCAAGCGACCAAGCTTCGGAGGTGACCTTGGTGGATTTGGAACGGATGCGTCGCTTGTACAGAATCCCCCAGGACATCGTCTTGTTGCTCCCGGCGGCTTAGGATAGGGTGACATTCGGATTAGGGGATAGGGCGTTTTGTTATGAGGAAAGCTTGAGGGCAGGTCTCCGGTTCCCTCTTCATCCGTTGGTGTGAGAGGTGATGAAGTTCTACAATATATGCTTCACCATGGTGGCCCCCAACAGTTGGTGCAACCTCATCAGGTTTATCTCACTGTGCAAGCGCCTCGGGGTGACCGCGACCCTCTCGCTATTCAGGGTATGTTTCAATCTGCTCTCCGGGAGGGCCTTAGAATGGCCTTACATCGGTCCCCGGAGATCCTTCAAGATGATATCGGACAACCCTTGTCGATAAAGGAGTGGAAGTCGCGGTTCTTCATAGTCGAGGGGAACATTGGTTCGGATTTCCCTCGGGTATGGGGGCGGTACATGAAGGATCCGGAAGCATACCCGGAGTTAACCGATTCGGAGAAGAGGGATTTGGTTGTGCTGTGCGGCAGTCAGGCGCTCCCAGCCAGCGTTCTCTTATCGGAGGACGCTCTCTTTGTGGCCGGACTGAGCTCCATTGATCCTCGCGGTGAGTTTTACCCCGATAATTTAGTGTGGCTTCATCTTTGATTTCTGTGTGAATTAATACGTGAATTGTATTGCTCCTACAGCCGAAAGGTCGGCACTCGCAGTCCTGTGTGAATTAATAGCGATGAGGAGATGGCCAAACCTGCCGAACCGACGATCGAAGTCCGTGGGGGGCTTTCAAGTGAAGGGCCTTCCGCGAGGAACAGGAGGCTCCGGGGGGAGCAGGAGTTCCTGAGGGGCCTCTATTGTGGACAGAGGAATCTCTGAGGAGACGGAAGCAGAAGGAGAAGAAGAGGAAGAAGAAGGAGGAGAAGGAGGGGAACCGGCGAGCGAAGGAGGTGCTTCGGGCGGGGCTCTCCTTGCTGGAGCCGAAACGTCCGAGGCTTCTCAAGCAAGGGCCCTGGCGACGGAAGCTGGACTATCGGGAAGTTCATGGGTCGTGGGAGTTCTGGATGGCTCCCTGGGAGCAGACTTCCACTCATGCAACCCGAAAGTGAGTGCCAGGTTCTCCGCTCTGATGCGGTCTGCGTTCCAAGGAGAGGAGAGTTCTTCAATAGGAGGGGGTCATCCGGAAGACCTTGTCGAGATGGCCTTCCGTCGTGCTGGGGTACCAAATGAGGCTTTTCTTCTCCCGAAATCGATGACCTTGCCCTCACAAGGATCGCCACAGACTACGCATCTCGGGTAAGTTGTCGCACCGAAGTCAGGTCTTTAGTCGGTTAGTTCGACTGCCTTTTATGCGTGTCATCCTTTTTTTTTGTAGAGCCCTGATCATGAGGGCACTGAAATGGCGCTTGCATCTGGCTGTTGGAGCTTGGGCTCGGGCCCGCTACGAGGCCGATCACTTCAAGGAGAGGGCGGATTCGACCGACAAACTCTCTCGAGCCCTGGTGGTCCTACAAAGGGAGCTCGGGGAGGCTTGCAGAATTCTTGCAGTTGAGAGGGAGAGAGCTCCTCGACTCGCTGCACAAGTTGGTGAGCTCCAGCGGGAGCTTGGGGAGACCAACAGGACCCTCGCGGCTGAGAGGGAATGAGCCTCTCAACTCACCATACAAATTGGTGAGCTCCACGGCTTCCGCAAGCAATCCGAGAAGGCTAGTCTGGAGCTTTCTCAGGCCAGGGTGGAGCATGAGGGCAAGGTTAAGTCCATGCAACTATTCTTTGATAAGAGGTGGGACCAGCTGAAAGCTAGCCACGCTGAAAATAAGGCCAGTTGGAGCAAAGACTCGAAGAGGAAGAGCGCAAATGCCGACGGCAGCAGGACCACCTCACCCGCCTAAGCAAGGAGCTTGCCGATACACAGGATCAGCTAAAGTGGTCGGATGAATGAGCTACCCGACTATCTGATGAGGTCGACTTTGCTCGTCAGGAAATTGGAGATACCCAGACCCGGGTGGACGAACTAAAAGAGAGCCTTCGCCAGAACCAGTCGGCTAAGTCTAGGGCTCTCAACATGGTCCACGTTGGAGGTGAGCTAGCACGGAGGGAGGAGCAGGTATGGCGCTACTAGCTTCACTCGTTTTGATCTTTTGATTTTTGCTTTACTCGGCTTTTTGCCTGCAGATGCACAAGATGAGGCAGGAATTCTAGGGGCGGTTAGCGGCATTCGGAGAGGAGGCGGCCTCGAGGCACCGAAGGATCTCCGAACTGGAGAAGCAATTAGCCGAGGCAAATGCGCGGGCCTCTTCGGCGGTGGAGGAGTACAAGAAATCCACCGAATTCACCGATGAACGCAGGGCGGCCTATGCCGACGCATTTCAGCTGGGCGAGGATGAGGCACGGGCTAAGGTTGCCCAGACTTATCCTGACCTGGACCTGTCGTGCCTGGACGTCGAACAATATGAAGTGTACACCCCAGGGGTCGAGGAGGACGAGTATGGAGAAATATCTGACATCGACCTCGAAGCTATCCTGGGAACCGATGCGACTACCGATGCATCCCATCGTGACACCTTCGAAAAGGGGGGGTCAAGCAATGCCCCTGCTGATGCGGCCGCAGGAGATGCTAGATTGACCCCAAGTCTTGACCCCTTGGGGGACTATATGCGCTCTTTCTTTCTTTTATCCTGTAGTTGGCTGGAAATTAATAAATGGATTGGTCGTTTTTCATTTGTTTGTCTTCCCTGGATGATTTCTTGTCTCGAATTTTGGAGGAGCATCCTTGTAAAGGCCAAGGCATAGGGATTGTCTCGAACAGAAAGGTTGGACGACAACATAGCCCGGTACAGAAGGAAGTTGAGAGACGATTTAATTGGCTTAGGCCGAATGACACGGTGATTCGACCAAGCTCAAAGGATGAGATAGTCTTTTAAGGGCCGAGGGACAAAGTAGTTTGACTAGGGCCGAAGAACGAAATAGCTCGGCTGGGGCCGATACTTCGGTTAGTTTCGAAGCATAGAAACAGTTTTGGCCCAGAAAAGGGGGCATTAGGTGATGCCTAGGCCTCACACACAATCAGACTAGGGGGGTCATTGCCGAGGAATGCTCGGCATCCGCACCCCTTTATTGCATTGTCAGCGTTCTATCTTTCTCAGGCGAGTCGATTTTCGCTTTGCGAAATGGATGATATGGCTTTGACACCAGCAAAAAGCTGTTCCACCGCCTTCTGAGAGGCTTTTATTGCATTGATCTTTTCCCACGCGGGTTGTTTCGGCCTGTGATGCGAGTGTTTGCCCGCCATTAGAGGATCATTTTCGTAGGACGATCTCCTGGATCTGCAGCTTTCGTAGGATCGGCGGGTGATTTTCTGTGTTTAACAGTCATGATCCGGGATCAAAGGAGATCTTTGCGTGCGTCATGGCTCAGGCGAGGGCTTGGTGCGCAATAGGGCGCTGCTTTCATCCTGGGAGGCCACGTGGTGGTATGGGTTAGGGTTTTGAATCTCGGGGCTTCCTGCTTTGATAGTTGCTGCTTTGATAGTTGCTCCCGGTTCATTTTTGCCTATAAAAAGGGGAAAGAGGGATCGTATTAGTCCATCCCCAAAGTTTCCTTCCCTGTGAGAGCTTCCACGATGCCCATCTTTCTGGGGTTGCGAGTGGAAGGATCGAGCTTTCTTTTCGTAAGCCGTTCTTCCCCTGATGGATGGGGTGATGGAGAAGCCATTGGAGAGTGGTTCGCCTCAGGGGATGAGCCCCAGAGATCATATGGAGAGCGCACAGGAAGGCCGCAGAGATCACACGGAGAGCGCACATATGCGCTTCCCGTGTGTCCTTTGTGGTTCGCTACGGGGGGCACTGGGCAGGAAGTGTATCGACACCCCCGTAGCACGCACGGAGCCTCCCTCCTCCGTTGGTCTGGATTCTCATCCCTTCTCTGAGGGGAATCCTTGCCACGGGGAGGAGAACATGGGAGCAACTCGGGACTGATGGTCCCCGAGGTCTCTAGTCGGGCAGCAATCTGTGATACAGCATCCCTCCCTAGGGGAGCTAGTTGGCTTGCCCGGGTCCTCAGAATCAGCATCCACGGGTCATGCCCCCTTTTGGACCTCTTAGTTCGTCCGGAGGGGCCGTGGAAGGTCAACTTCATCAACTGTCCAGGCAAGCTGACTTTTTCGTGGTTTGTGTGATTTGTCGGTCCGGACGCCAGAGCGTCACAGTCGCCCCAGTCTGCTTTGGAGTAGTTGGCCCAGTTTTGTACTCGTCTTTATTTTATGCATTTTGATGCTCTTGTAATGCCTCTCAGGCGGTTGTAATCGGCTTCGATGATAATGAAATAAAGGAAGTTTTGTTCTTTTTCCCAATTCCAGTTTCTTTTGCGCCAAGAGTTGTCGTTGTTGGCTGAGGCATAAGGACATCCCGTTCATTTTTGGACGAGAATCCCGCACCATCTGAGTGGTCGGGGCTTGTAAGCTGCCTGGATCTAGACGGAGATTTAGAGACTGTTTGGTGGTTGAACATGTTCCTTGATTCTGGCCGAAGCTCGAAGATTCATGACTCGATCTTATTGGGGTTCGGATATTCGTGGCCTGGCCCTGCCGAGGTTCGAAGAACGGTTGCTTGGCCCCGCCGAGGTTGGAGATTAGCTGCTTGGCCCTGCCAAGGTTCAGAGATTAGCTGCTTGGCCCTGCCAAGGTTCAGAGATAGCTGGGCCCTGCTAAGGTTCGAAGATTAGCTGCTTGGCCCTGCCAAGGTTCGGAGATTTAGAGCTTGGATAGATGACTTAGTCGTCACCGTGAGTCATGATACTAGGTCCCTGTGAGGTTCGGCGAGGAGTGTCAAGGCAGAACGGGCGGTGTACAATCATGCCTCCATTTATGATTTGACCAATCCCGAGGGAACGAATTATCATCAGGTGCTGGCGCTCTTTCTTCTTCATGTTTTCCAAAGGGCGGCCGATTTAAGAGAGCTTGGGGAAGTGTTGAGGGCATTTATTGCGAGGGTCCGGCAGATCGGGAGGAACCCCGTTTCTAGAGAAGGAGAGGGGTTCCCGAATAGTTTGCCGACATTTCCCGATCTTGCTCGGGAAGGGGCATGGCCCTTCGGGTCCTGTGGCCGCCAGTTAAAGTGGTGACACGCGGCGAATTCTCATAGGTCGGTATTTATAGCCCAACTGATCGAGATACTCGCCTGAGGAGTATAAATACGGATGAGTGGGGTGCTGGTGCTTACCATCCTTTTGGTTCAGTCTTTAACAACTTTCGACATGGCTTTTTAAGGTGGAGAGCAATCACCTGACAGACTAGGCATGGTGATCAATGGTCCCAGGCGTTCAGAGAGGAGTCGTCCCACCATTGTGGTTGATGGCCAGGCCTTGGCGTCAACCTTCGCAAGCCACGAACGGCTTGAGAGGGTTGTCGAGGAGTATCTTGCCATCTCTACGAGGGAGACTGTTGGCCCAGATGACAACCCAGAGGGGGGGGTGAATTGGGTTCTTTAAAAAAATTTAAACCTTTTGAAATATTTGTTTGCTTAGTGTTAGTGAAAGTGAATGCAGATGCAAAAACAAAATACAATCAATAAGATAGAGATAGAGATAGAGATAGAGATAAAGGAGTCACGGCAACACAAAGATTTTATAGTGGTTCGGTGTATCCAACACCTACGTCCACTCCCAAGATTCACTTGGGTCCACACTATAATCTTCCTTGATTATAGCCGAGTTGTTTTACAAGCTCACAACTCAAACTTGTTGTTTTCCCGAGATCACAACGAACCCAGCCAGTTTTCCGGGCTCACCAGCACAAAAACCCTAACACAAGCTATACCAGCTTATACCGAGGTAAGACTACCTCCACTAGTTCAATCCCCAGATTGAACTAGACACAAACAAAAGAAATATTGTTTTTCAAGTATACAGCTCCTCAATGAGCAAATAATCAAGTAAATGAACAAGGTTTAGAAAAGCCTGATTTGTAGTTGGTTGGCTTTTGAGCTTTTCTTCTTTCTTCTTCTCCTTGCTAGATTGAATCAAGCCTCAGCTCCGATTCTTCACAGTTGAAGCAGTTGAGAAGGATTGAAAAGCAAGAAACTGATCCTCTTTCTCCAATTTGGGAAATCCACCAAAACTTTGATTTGAATGCCTTGGATTCCTCTTGAGCTTTTGGAGTGGAGTGGATTTGAGCTAGAAGGTTTTTTCTCTTGAGATTCAGGCTCTCTCTTTTTTGGATTTTTGAATTGGGATTTCTCTATTTCTGTTTTCTCTTTTTTTTCGTTTTTGTTTTGATGATAGTCTTTGTTGATCCACTCATTGATTTTGATGATTAATAAAGGAATTGAGTATATTCACTTGATTACTAATGGATTTCATAAGTGTTTCAGGACTTAAATTTATTTGATCAATTTAAAGGAATTAAGAAATGATTTTTGAAACATATACAAATCAGAGATTTTAAAGTTTCAGAGCTTGGAGTCGACACCTAGAATGTCTGGAGCCGACCCCATGACCAATTCAATTTTAATCTGATTTTTGATATAACCTAGAGCCGATACCTAGAGTTTCGGAGCCGACACCTAAGGTTTCGGAGTCGACACTTTACTGTGTCAGGAGCCGACTCCGATGCTGGAACAGAGCGATGATTTTTCTGAGCATCCTGGAGCCGTCACCTTCAGTTTTCGGGAGCCGACACCTGATGATGGCGAGCTGACACTTGCTTTTGCGGAGCTGACTCCATGATGAACTTAGAATTTACTATTTATGGAAAATGATTCGGAGCCGACACCTGAAAAGCTGGAGCCGACTCCAACCCACCTGGACGAAAATCAAAAATGCTAGATCAGCTCTAACGATAATGTTTTTGATTTCTGACATCTAACGGCTATTTTTATGAATAAAAAATCCTTCCAGGTACACTCCAACGGCTAGATTTCCATCCAAAATGAATCAAAGGAAAATCTATAAAAAGGGGGAAAAACAATCGTTTGAAAAATATAGAAAGAGAGAGATAGAAACGGATAGACACAATCAAAAATCAAATCCTAGAAGTCTTGAGCCGTATATCCAAGAGAGGAGCTTTCAATTTCTAAACCTTCCACTCCACAAAGCTCAAAGAAGAATCCAAGCCGTTCAAATAGGAAAATCGGAGGATTCTCATCTAGAAGAAGAGACTGTCTTTTCAATCTTCTCAACTGCATCCACTGTGAAGAATCGGAGCTGAGGCTTGATTCAACCCAGCAAGGAGAAGAGAAAAGAAGAAAAGAAGAAAAGCTCAAAGCCAAACAACTTCAAATCAGGCTTTTCTAAACCTATTTACTTTTCTTTGAATATCTGCTCATTAAGGAGCTGTGAAAATTTGTAAAACATTTATATACTTGCTTGTGCCTAGTTCAATCAAAGGGGATTGAACTAGTGGAGGTTGTTAACCTCGGGTCAAGCTAGTTTTGCTTGAGTCTTGGGTTTTGTGCTGGTGTGCCCGAAAAACCGGCTGGGTTTGTTGTGATCCCGGGTAAAACAACAAGTTTGAGTTGTGAGCTTGTAAAACAACTCGACTGTAATCGAGGAGATTATAGTGTGGACCCAAGTAGGATCTTGGGAGTGGATGTAGGTGTTGGATACACCGAACCACTATAAAATCTTTGTGTTTGTCGTTCTTCCATTGACTCTATCTCTATCTCTGTTTTATTCACTGTATTTTGTATTTACATTGCATTTGCTTTCATCTTCTTAAGCAAACAATTTTAAAAGGCTAAATTTTTAAAGAACCCAATTCACCCCCCCCCCCCTCTTGGGTTGTCATCTGGCCAACAGTCTTCCCTTTTATAGATTTCTTTCAAACCATTTTTAGAAGAAAACTATCCGTTGGAGTGTACCTTGCAACAAAATATATCTGTTAGAAATAAAGTAAAATAGAAATATTACCGTTAGAGCTGATCTGGCAATTTGATTTTTCGTTCCAGGTCGGTTGGAGTCGACTCTAACTTTCTGGAGTCGGCTCTAACTCGAAACACTTTAATCCGTTAATTCTGGAGTCATCTCTGACTTTTCTGGGGTCGACAAGAAACTTTTCTGAAGTCGACTCTAACAGACCCAGAGTCGACTCTAAGTCTGGGCCAGAAAAAATCAACGTTCTGTCTTTTCTGTTGGAGTCGGCTCTAACAGTCTCGGAGTCGACTCTAACTTCCATGCCAGATACTAGAGTCGGCTCTATGATTCTCGGAGTCGACTCTAATGTCTGCAATCTTACCTAGACATTAGATTCGATCCAGAACAAGATTTAACTCCTGATTTTGATCATTCAATCGACTTATAATCTGAAAAACTTAATCAAAATCATTAGAGCCATCAATTGTTATACTCAAATAGTTTTGTTAATCATCAAATCATCAATTGGGTCAACAATCTCTCCCTTTTTGATGATAACAAAAACTTGAGTATATGCATTCAAAAAATTCATTCGAACTAAAGATTATAGCCATTTTAAAGCTTAAAACATTTTAATGAAGGATTTGATGCCAATATTCAAAGTGAACTTTTAAAATATGCATGAGTTCTATATAAGCCATCAATTATGAATATTTAAACTAAATGTACAGAAAATGCAATTAAGCTTGTTGTTAAGCTCCCCCTGCATTGAATAGCTCCCCCTATATATAAAAATTGAATTTTAATGAACTATTAAAATTTCAAGTCTCTTCTTTTTGCATAAACAATCATTTCTCCCCTTTTCTTTCTTTCTTTTTGCATATTCAACCATCTCTCATTAAAATTTCAAGTCTTTTTTTTTTTGCTATTCAACCATCTCTCCCCCTTTTTTGTTATCAGCAATAAGGAGAGTATTAGATAAAGAAAGTTATTAGAGAAAAATTGTTGGTTCAATAAGACATAGGGATTCAAGCAGTCAATCATAGACAGATTTGAAAATGTGTAATTGCATTACATAAGTAAGAAACATTACATAAGTTGATTCAAGTACATTCCAAAGTGAGATACATTAGATACTCAAAATTCCTAAATACAAACTATCAAGATAAAGTAAACCTGGAGAACCTAAGATACAAAAAGAGTATCAAAATCAAAA